>JASPKZ010007646.1:0-187185 GCA_030220185.1 Diploptera punctata
AATAATACTAATAATAATGCTAATAATAATAATAATAATAATAATAATAATAATAATAATAATAAAATGACCATAACTAGGTTAATATAAATAAAAAGGATAACAGACATCAGTAATAACAATAAACCTTAACGATCATAATTATGATAATAATAAAAAAAACAAATTACCAGTATTAATAAGGTACAATGATAATAAAACACAGTAAACTTATAAATAATAATAATAATAATAATAATAAATAATAATAATAATAATAATAATAATAATAATAATAATTCGCGGTAAATTAATAAACCACAATAATAATGATGATTAAATAAGAGCGAACTACCAGAAATAAGACTTATGTTTATGAATAAAATGAAAGATAACGGAAAACCACAATCTCAATTTCCGAAATTAGGACTCATTTAAGTATGAATGGGTTCCGGGATAAGTAGTAGGCTAGTTCGCGAGAAAATAACGTGGAAGCAGTCCAGATAGAGGCACGTAGTATGTTAAGCCTATAGCGGAAGACGACTGATAGGTTCAATTAACCAGCAGTTATGCCAACACGGAGGGTAGAAATTATTTTAAACATTGCAAGAAATAAGGAGTGACAACAGTTCAGATTAAGGAAGGGAGGATGTGCATTATCCAAACTGGCTTAAAAAAAAAGTATTACAAAGAGAACGGAAGAGGGGCATGGGAACTTAGGAAAATTTATAAACTTTTGAAACGCAATGAAGAATAGGACAAGCGTGAAAGATTTCCCCAGAATTATCGAGTGACAACATGCAGAAATGATCGAAAACAAATTAATTTTATTCCCATAGTAATTTAGAAGATGGAGGTTAGGAGGATACTTCACCGATAGTTGGGTGTCTTAATCGATCTAGTGGAAAGTATTATCATATAAATTTGGGATTTCAAGGGCTACACTGAATATATTTCTAATGGAAATTACACAACAATTATTATACTCGGCTGATCATGACACTTGACTGAGGTGCCTACAGGAGGAAACAGAGAAAGAATCTGCGGCCGGGATCTCTCCCTCTGTACACCTTGATAGCATATCAGTGGGAATAGTGACCAGTTGAGAATAGACACACACACATGGGATTTGGAACTTATTTAAATAGTAAATGACCACTAGATCGCCTTAAGCCTCGCCAGACTTGGGCCCACATTCACTCGGAACCATATTCAGATAAAACGAGCGAATAGACTGTAACCTAGGTCAATCTTGGCTAAGCGATGTTAGGGAAATCGCACAGAAACCCAAAAGAAGTTAGAAGAGTAACAGATTTAGGATAGGAAGTAAAGGGAGGCATACGACTTCGAGGAGGCCTGGCCTACGCTAGAGCCACTGGGTAGGGATGCGAACAGCGACCCTTAGGAGGGGATAGCATGAAGATAAGGGAAACAGAGAATCAGGATAGGAAGCAAGGGAGGCATACTACTTCGAGGAGGCCTGGCCTACGCTAGAGCCACTGGGTAGGGATGCGAACAGCGACCCTTAGGAGGGGATAGAGATGCGGGCAGAGACCCTGGCATTCTATCTTGATGGAGGCCTGGCATGCTAGAGCCACTGGGATAGAGATTCGAACAGCGATTCTTAGGGAAAAACAGTGCACAGGCGAGAGAGACAGAGAAATAGTGAGGAGCTAGGGAGTGTACAGTTGGAAGGTGGGACACCCCCGTAATAAAAGGATCTGGAGTCACAGACCTCCTCGGTGATCCTGGGGCACTGGCAATAGCACCTTGCCGACTTGGCACTGACGTTTAGGACCATGGAACAACAGCAGATAGAGAGTTAGGCATCGGAGAATGAATATTAAACGAGAACACGGATTCTCGAGGAAATAACCATTAGTGATACCCGGGTTTAGGGAGTGATGAGGACAACAGGGGAACCCCATCAAAGAGATTAGGATAAAATCCACTTTTCCGATGAGGCGGCGTCCATGAGTTCAAGAAGGCTCTCCCTAAGATTTATAATTGAAAACGAAAATTCTGAGGCAACAGAATTAGAGACGGTGTGTCAGGAAGGACCAGGGCCACTGTTGACGGGAATGGAAACGGCTTGTCTCTCCCTCTGTAGGCCGAGCCCAGAGAAATCTAGGGCCACCATTGTGGAAGACGGGACCCATTTTCCGCCTTCAAGGTCGCGCCCGGCCGCTTCGCTGGCTCACCCGACACGATTAGCGAGACAGAAATCGCGATTAAGAGGTGGGGGCAGGCATGACTAGGGCCACCGTTGGCATTAAGGGAACCGTTGCATATCCCCATGCCTTCGAGGCTCGTAGCCCAGTCATGGTCTGGGGCCCCCCCAAGAAGCGATGGTCAGGGACCATCCAGAGTCAATAATGATGCCAGGAAATCCGCCGGTGGTGAGAAAGCGGAAAGAAATACCGCGAAGTAAAGACGTACGCACAGATAGAATGTGGTCCTAACGGGTAGATAACAAATACTAGCAAAATAACACCGGAAACACTAGTGCACTAGAGGGAACAGAAGGAAAATTGGGAAACGCACATACATACGATTGTGCCATCGACAGGTAGAGCCAAGAGGAACAGATTGACCTAGGATGGAAAGGGAAGAAGACGACATATAAAACGAGAGGTTAAACACCTATGGTGGTGTAGATAAGTTTAAGCGCATAAGCAGTCTAAAGTAAATAAAATCCTAGGATACAAGCAGAACAGATAGGAGTAGTTCCGAGTGAAAGAAGAAGTAAGGAGAGAACCCTGGAGTAGGACGTGGGTAAATATTTCAGAGTAAGAAGGAAAAAAATCGAACCCCAATAAATGATGATATGTATGTAATGGGAAATCAAGGAAACCCCGGGAGTAAGAAGTAGAAAAAAAAAGCAGTTTAAATACATGTAGATAAGAAACAATCAAGGAATAAAGTATACAAAACGTAAAATAAATGTATAAAAGTTCAACAAATCAGCTATGAGAATTTGCCAATCAAACCAACAGTTAGGTGAGGTAAGAGAGTGTAAAGTACGCCGTATCTGAAGTTATGGCAGCAGAAGGGAGAATGAGGACAAGGACTCAGGTTACGTAACATCGCGGTGACTTCTAAAATTTAATCAGTAAGGATTTAGAGGTTAAACTAAGTGGATTGATATATTAGCAGTAAGATCAGATAGTCCGGGAAAATTAGACACAATGAATAATGAAAACCTGAATCCCTGTCCAGACACAAGTAACTTAAAAATCATATCTCAATTAAAGAAAATTAAGACTAGGAAAGGGAGAGTTAAAGAAATAGAGGCAGTTATTTCAGAAGTGGAGAAAGGAAAGAATGCTCTCAAACTCAGGACCCTAAGGAAACGATGACAGAAATTCAGGATGCGAATATTAATTGGCGTTTGTAAGGACTAATTCGGCTTTGGTCAAGTAGCATTTACACATAAATAAGTGTAGTATATGTCTTTCCGACTGATGTGAAGACGAGCGCACCCAGTCGAACCTAGGACTCTATTATAAAGAAAGGGACTAGATAAAACCCTTAGAATTAGGCAAAATTTAGGGCTGCTAAATATAGCAAAATATCGACCGATCTAATTATGGAAATTATGTGTATATATACACCTGAAGTACTGTCAAATTGAAAGTTTTAGGGAAGATAAAAGATGATTTAGGAACTGATATTTGTTGATGAAGGCTATGCAAATTGATAGGCATAAGAGCACTCTTTTCGGTTTCCAGTGTAAAATCTAGCAACGCCAAAAGATAAAACAGGGATAACATTTGTATAGGAACGAGGTTGGCAGTTAAAGTTTAATGCAAAATACAATTTTGCTGGTTGCACCATTGAGATATGACTAACTAAAAGTAAATTTAGAGGAACTGAACGTAGGAAAATTATAAAAGTAAAGATGTACATGGTTGCTCAAGATTCGGGGTTTAGTTAAGAGGGATACTATTCTTAGTAAGAAACTAGGATTTGGTTTTGAGACCCCAGAAGGTACTATTGATTCATTTCTAAAAGTCCATATGGAATTTATTAAGAAAAAGGTAGTGCAAACCCATAGTTTTAAACAAATAAAAATCAAAAAAAAAGAGAAAAAAAACCAACAAAACTAAACAAAAATAACGGTAAACAAGAAAAAACCCTCAGCACAAGAAGAACGACTACGCACACGATCTGACACTACGAGCACGACTGGGCTAACTAGAAACGACGAAGGATGTTGAGTCACCTAGGACATCCCCCACACCACGAAACATAGATTAGCTGATACCAAAAACAAAAAGGAGGAAGACAGGGTCTATGCGGGTACGACTTACTACATCAGGGATAGTCATTCAACATGGGAAATGTCCACCAGTCAATACGGTGCGACATGAGAGACCAAGCAAATACCTTAACCATATCAAACCGAACCTCTGATCGTCCGTGGATCATATAATAATTCCCAACCAGTATTATACAGTAAGAAAATTGGATAAAAACACAGAAATCCCATTAAACCTATCCTCCGGATAATCCATGGCTCCTAAAAGAAATTGCTGGTCTCGAGAACTTCAAAGGACAGACCCAGTATCCGGCATGGCTCTCTCCCGACCGAAGGAAGATACCATCACC
Source organism: Diploptera punctata (assembly GCA_030220185.1). Classification (NCBI taxonomy): domain Eukaryota; kingdom Metazoa; phylum Arthropoda; class Insecta; order Blattodea; family Blaberidae; genus Diploptera; species Diploptera punctata. The sequence continues at coordinate 4,591 of JASPKZ010007646.1, forward strand.
GAACGTGGTCCCAGGCATCGGATTCAACCAGGGATGCTGTAAGAGATCAACATGAGCGCGGACATGCGCGGCGCCAAACAAGAACTAAGTGCTCAAGTTTCTCGGTGAACGCGGCTAGTGGAAAAGCCGAGTGTTGTGAAGAAAGTGATAAGCTCTAATTAAAGTTTTAGATTTTTCTTTTTTCAGAATGACAGTGTGGAAAAGAAACAGCATTGAAGAAAACAGAACTATGGAACAGTTGAAAAAGAAGAAGAGTAGATAAATTGTGTTTTATATATGTTTTCTTGTTTCAGGTTCGGAGTGACAGGCTAATCCATTTTCCAGATGTAATTTGAAAACCAGATAAATGTGGTTGATAAAGTATGAAAACGTCTATGTCCCATATAGAGGAAGGGAACTACGGTTAATTGTAAAGAGAAAATGGATTAACTTGAACACACTAATTTTCATGACTATAAAAAAAAATTGTTCCTGTTAAAATTCCTGTTTGTGAATACTATGTTAGAAAGAGTTAAGTAGCTTTAGGAACAGGAGATAGAGCAATCTGTAGTATCAATGTAAACAAAATCCAGATCAATTAAAAAGCTTGTGCGTAGTCTAAGTACACAACTTCAGCGGCCCCAAAAAGGGCCTTAAAAGACCCTTTCTTGGGATTGAGAAGGGGGGAATATGTTATGAATACATAGTTCTTTATATAGATTTTTTTATTGTTTTATAGATTATTTTAATTATTCGAGCAAAGTCGTTTGAGATGGACTTTAGACATTCAAAGTCTGTTGAGATAGAGTATAGTTCAGAGCAAAGTCTTGTTTAAGCTAACTGTAAACATCCCTACATTTAGTTCATTTGGAATGTTAGTGGTACAGTTATGGGTAACTCGAGGTCATTTTGAGTATATAACACTTGAGAAGTGAGGGTCTCGTGTCTGTCTGTGTGTGTAAACGGCTGGAGGGTAAGTCACTGACCATTTTTCTTAATAATGTAGTCCATTTCTTTTGGATTTTGAATCAAGTACCATTAACATTTTTGAAACTATATTTTAGAAAAGGGATATAACATTTTTAATCATGTAGATTTGGTTAGATTTAAAAATTCCACAACTCCCTCTTCTCAACCCCCCCAAGAAAGTACTGTAGTTTTAATATAGGTTAGATTAGATTAGGGCTAGACTACTAAGGATTTATAATTATTTATACGTTAGTAATAAAATAGGTAAAAATAAGACTTCCTTTGTTTATTTCAAAACATGTAAACTGTACATCCTCATACTAATGCTCGGCTAGTTAAATGCTACCAGATTTTCAAAGTCCCGAAGGTCCTTTAAGCCTAATAAATCCAGTTGGGTTCATAACATACTTCAATATTGGGATGTTCATTTTATTATGTTGTGTATGGTGGCAGCATCGGATGATTCTAAATTATATCCATTTTTATCTCTTGGCACATGTGTATGGGTCTACATAGACTTCGAACTTTTTTGGCCCAACTTTAGATTATCTTACCATTCATTTTCCATAGTATATTATTGTAATGCCGTTGCTCTACCCTACTTCTTCTGCCCATACTAACATTTCATAATATTTTTAACATTTGCAACAATACTTATAACATTTTTTTTGCAATAAAATATTAAATATTTATCTATGTATGCAATGATATCTTCAAAGTTATGTATATTTGTTGTGCATACACACAAACGCTTAAATGAACATCCACTAAACGGTGGAGATATCTGTGAAATTGTAATAACCAACATTCAAAAATATGTTTAAAAAAAATGGATGTTCACTAAATTCATTTTGTTAGGTTCTGATGGGAAAAGTTGGTGAATACTTCATTAAATAATATGCATGTAAATTATTTAGTGAGGTTAGGTAAGGGTAAAAAGTATACATCCATATCTAATAAATGTTGGGAATTAATTGCTAAGGTTGGTCATATCGATTTCACATCTACGTGGTTTCATCTAGCAATTCAACTCTATAAACTTTTTATAAATTTTTGCCATGTTCACTATTCTGCAGGATTTAGAAAAATTATTAGGAAAGGTAAACTGAAGTTTTTCATTTTTTTGTCACATAATGGAAACTTTATCCCTAAATTTAGGTTATCTTTTAAGATTTTATTTTTAGACTTACAGGTGTTCTAGATAATGCTACCTCACTCATAACTTAACCTACACAAGAAATTTAATCTATAAAAATATGTTAGGGTAATTTAGTTTAGCTAACTTTTATCAGGTTAAATCAATTTAAGGTTAAACACCCGAGTTAGTAAAATGAAGGTAGAAGCATTAGATCCACTTACCTAAAATTTTATACGTATGTAGACTTCCCAATCACTGTTATAAGGAAATACGCCCATACGATTTGATCTTGACAGCCTCATTTATTCTGTGAAAGAAATATTGATGAATAAGTAATGTGTTACATTAAAGACCAAGATATAAAAAATAATATGAGATATAAACAAGCTTTTTTAAAAGGGATATTACAATTCAAATACAAACATTATAATGTCACGATGCAAACAAAATATATGGAATGCCAATTTACATAATTCACAGTATTATTTGAAAAGTGAACCAAATTTTTGAGGGAAAAAAATGTCATATGTAATCATTCACTTACCTTCCATTAGCTGTATTTTCCAGCTTCACTTTCTCCTTCAGATTGTTGAAAATTAATCAATTTAATAATTCACTTCGATGCATTAACAAAATTATATTATACTGAACCTCAAATTTCTCTTCGAAAAGTACATAATAATTCTACCATTCATTTTTTAAATTTAGTTCGATATTCAATTTTACATTTCGATTTGTTTGTACGCAGTCTTAAGATGACCCGAGTACTACGTGGACAAAAAAATAGATTTGTGAACTATCTTGCGATCGTTACCACGTCAAAGCATGTAAAAAACGACCCAAATCATTAATTGAGACCTGCACAGATTCATAATGATTGCAAAAGCAAAGTGAACTAATAAAACTCTAATGCACAACTTGTGCGCATTTTCGTTTATATATAAAAAAATAAAAATAAATTGCGTCCAAATCTCCCTATAATGATTCACTGGCCTGTGTAGGAGCACCGTGCATCAATTTTTGTTTGTTTAATTAGTGGGAATTAATTTTCTGTTAAAAGACTATTTTCTAGTAAGTATTATTAATACGTAAATACATTAAAATAAATATTAAAATATATGAATTGGCTCATGTTTCCATTAGGTCACAGAATTTTTAAAATTCCTTAAATTTTTTTTACGGAATTATTAGGTTATGGTTTTGTTTTTATTTACATTTCCTACTTTTATAAAAAATTTCTAATGCTTGTTAAAATTCTTAATATTTTTCCTGCGCATAATACAAGATTCTTATGCGACTCTTCCATTACTTACGTGATCTAGTGGAAAATCTTGCTATGTATGATTGTATAGTGCATACAGAAATTTTAGGGGGCAAACATGCTTTTGTATAATGTTACAAATAATACGATTTTAAGTAACTTATTTTTTTAGTACATTGATGCCATATCTTTGACGTAATTATTTTGAATTATTATTCTTCATCTAGCCACCTGTCATTGTTCTGGGATCAAGTTTTGGATAAGATTCTTGGTTATTCCATGTCTAATCTTCCATAATTTCCATCCATTGAATTACCCTTTTCTATATATTCTCCTTAACTTGTTCTTCAGACCTTGTCTATATCTTGGTCAACCTCTGAAAGATGGTGTTAATAGAGCGAGTAAAGTTACGTAAGACATAGCAAGCCATAATAGATAACTGTCTGCTATCGAAGGATAACCATATATTGAATTTATATATATATATATATTGTAACTTGAACCCCAGAATGTGTACTTGAGACTGAAAACATATTACATTAATTAAAACTTAAAAAAAACAACGAAGAAATATTTAATTATAAGTACTTTATAATTTTTTTATTTAAGCAAAAGAACTGATATTTTTAGATAGGAGAATGTTTATTTTCTACCAGTTCTTTTATAGTTTATTTTATGGTTCTGTTGAAATAATACGTAGGATTTCTGTATTTTTTCATGTTCATGTAACTGTAGTATGTTTATAAAGATTAAAGAACTATGTAGTGTCCATTACAGTCCGTACTTTGTATAACTTTTTTTTCTTTCTATTCAGATCTGCAAATGTCCAATAATGCTGCTCTTAAACTCCATCTGGAAAGGGGTCATTGATAACTGAATTCACCACCAATACAGTGAATTGAATGGTTTATTGTGATGTAATGCATTGTTTGATTGAGATTATCATATGTTAAGAACAGTAAGATACCTGTAATATTTAATTACCTTTTTTGTAAGGGACCAAATTTTGTTGGTAAAATATGTAGGGAAAGAAATTAAAAAATCTCAATGCATTAATTCTTCATAATTACTTAAATTCTCTTATTGTTTATTATTATTATTTTGTTCATATGTCTAAAATAAATAAATTATTATAAAATGATATCTCTATTTTTATTTGAACCTTTCCTTGATAATCAGGGTCATCCTTTCTTTAATTCTAAGAAAATGTAATGCATAAAATAATGTTATTTCTAAGAAAATTTTGAACAAAAAAACAGTTTAAATGAATACTTTAAAAGAATTAATTGAATTATAAAATATTTTTCCAGTTTTTTAAAACTAATCAACTGTTTTTCTGATGTTAGGAATATATTCCATGTATTAAATAAAGAGTAAGTTGAGGGTCTTGGAAATTGAGATGAAGTTCTGAATTGATACATTCATAACACTGTGAGGTTTTATTTAATAATAATTACTCAAATTTTACAGCTTGCCTCATACTTTTGTAAAACAGAGGACCAGTTTCGAAAGAAGTTTCCCTTTCGAAACTAGTTCTGAGTTTTTCAATAATATGAGGTGAGCTGTAAAATCTGATTGATTAATATTATTCCAGGCATTATTTCAAATGTGGAGTTACAAACGCCGAAAATGACGACTGAGCCACCGGGGTCAACACTTATTAGTTATACTTTTATCGATAGATGGCGCAAATTGTTTTGCCGATAATACAGTAAGCTGTAATAATACGTAAAAGGTTCGCCGGAGTGGGCATTGATTATATTTAATCTTTGCTATATTCGTTCAGTGCAGAGATAACCCACTATAGAGATGACCAGCGCCAATGTTATTCAGTGATGCCTAGACTCCAGAGACCTCAAGCGTTGGCAGAAAACACTAACCGATTACAGCTTACTGTATTATCGGCAAAACAATTTGCGCCATCTATCGATAAAAGTATAACTAATCAATGTTGACCCCGGTGGCTCAGTCGTCATTTTCGGCGTTTGTAACTCCACATTTGAAATAATGCCTGGAATAATATTAATCAATCAGATTTTACAGCTCACCTCATATTATTGAAAAACTCAGAACTAGTTTCGAAAGGGAAACTTCTTTCGAAACTGGTCCTCTGTTTTACAAAAGTATGAGGCAAGCTGTAAAATTTGAGTAATTATTAAATAAAACCTCACAGTGTTATGAATATATCAATTCAGAGCTTCATCTCAATTTCCAAGACCCTCAACTTACTCTTTATTCAATACATGGAATATATTCCTAACATCAGAAAAAATAGTTGATTAGTTTTAGAAAACTGGAAAAATATTTTATAATTAAATTAATTCTTTTAAAGTATTCATTTAAACTGTTTTTTTTGTTCAAAATTTTCTTAGAACTAACATTATTTTTTGCATTACATTTTCTTAGAATTAAAGAAAGGATGACCCTAATTATCAAGGAAAGGTTCAAATAAAAATAGAGATATCATTTAATAATCATTTATTTATTTTAGACATATGAACAAAATAATAATAAACAATAAGAGAATTTAAGTAATTATGAAGAATTAATGCATTGAGATTTTTTAATTTCTTTCCCTACATATTTTACCAACAAAATTTGGTCCCTTACAAAAAAGGTAATTAAAAATTACAGGTATCTTACTGTTCTTAACATATGATAATCTCAATCAAACAATGCATTAAATCACAATAAACCATTCATTTCACTGTATTGGTGGTGAATTCAGTTATCAATGACCCCTTTCCAGATGGAGGTTAAGAGCAGCATTACTGGACATTTGCAGATCTGAATAGAAAGAAAAAAAAAGTTATACAAAGTACGTACTGTAATGGACACTACATAGTTTTTGAATCTTTATAAACATACTACAGTTATATGAACATGAAAAAATACAGAAATCCTACGTATTATTTCAACAGAACAACCATAAAATAAGCTATAAAAGAACTGGTAGAAAATAAACATTCTCCTATCTAAAAATATCAGTTCTTTTGCTGAAATAAAAAATTATAAAACAAGTACCGTACTTATAATTAAATATTCCTTCATTGTTTTTTTTAAGTTTTAATTAATGTAATATGTTTTCAGTCTCAAGTACACATTCTGGGGTTCAAGTTACAATATATATATATATATATATATATATAAATTCAATATATGGTTATCCTTCGATAGCAGACAGTTATCTATTATGGCTTGCTATGTCTTATGTAACTTTACTCGCTCTATTAACACCGTCTTTCAGAGGTTGACCAAGATATAGACAAGGTCTGAAGAACAAGTTAAGGAGAATGTCTAGAAAAGGGTAATTCAATGGATGGAAATTATGGAAGAGTAGACATGGAATAACCAAGATAGATAGAGAATCTTATCCAAAACTTGATCCCAGAACAATGACAGGTGGCTAGATGAAGAATAATAATTCAATATAATTACGTCAAAGATATGGCATCAATGTACCTATCACTAAAAAAAATAAGTTACTTAAAATCGTATTATTTCTAACATTATACAAAATCATGTTTGCCCCCTAAAATTTCTGTATGCACTATATAGGCTAACAATCATACATAGGAAGATTTTCTACTAGATCACGTAAGTAATGGAACAGTCGCATAAGAATCTTGTATTATACGCAGGAAAAATATTAAGAATTTTAACAAGCATTAGATTTTTTTTTATAAAAGTAGGAAATGTAAATAAAAAGAAAACCATAACCTAATAATTCCGTAAAAGTAATTTAAGGAATTTTAAAAATTCCGTGACCTAATGGAAACATGAGCCAATTCATATATTTTAATATTTATTTTAATGTGTTTACGTATTAATAATACTTACTAGAAAATATTCTTTTAACAGAAAATTAATTCCTTCTAATTAAAGAAACAAAAATTGATGCACGATAACCCTACAGTTTAAAATACGCAGCCAACATAATAGAATAAAATATAAGTTTATTATGATATAAATAAAAGAAACTAGGTATAAAAATTATTCAAAGCTAATATTACATGGAATAGTTTAAACAAATGTTTTATCAACATAATATTTCTACTTAAATTAAGAGTAGGTCAGCTCATTTCAAATAATAAAAAAAATATTTAATTCAGGGAGTCTGTTGGCTGCACTGTCACTGTAGACGAATTTGCTTTTCGAGATAGCGACTGAAGCGCCTCCAAGCGTTGGCAGAAGAAACTAGGCCTGGCATCACTCTCTTCCATTTGCGTTGGCCTGGGGTGGTTAAGTGTTTTTGTGTTCTTTGGGCACTTCTGTATGTGGTACCGTTCGCATCTGTGACCACACAAAGCACATATACATTTTTTCATTTGGGCCGTGGTACTTCTTGTTTTCACACACTTTGTGATGAAAACCGTGCACTGCATAACGTGTCACAACATGTCGCTGGTCCTGATTAGCTTTTGTCCAATTCCTCTCTATCATGGCTCCCGTAGCATAGAAATCAAGGTCTATCTCCCTCTTCTTCAATTTGTTTCGGTGTACGAGTTCTGTGTAGGGGCCGGTAGTAGGTAGAAGGTGTTTCATCCTCAGATATTCTGCATAGAACGACTCTCTTGCAAGCATATAGAGAACCGAAGCTTGCAAGTAAGCTGTAATCGGTTAGTGTTTTCTGCCAACGCTTGAGGTCTCTGGAGTCTAGGCATCACTGAATAACATTGGCGCTGGTCATCTCTATAGCGGGTTATCTCTGGCTTGAGGTCTCTCTATGCTCATCACTGAATAACATTGCCGCTGGTCATTTCTATATTGGGTTATCTCTGGTCTGATTTTTAAGAACTTACATCACAAACGAAACGCTATAGTTTGTCCCTTTGGTGGGTGGTTTCCCTACTAGGTTAGGGATTTTAAGAGTATATTTGTTGGTGATATTGGATGCCACACGTAGCCAACTCAGCGGATTTGTCGCTAGGTTTAAAGCATAGGTTTAAAGTAATTTTTATCTTCTTCAGATATGCAAATATAATGCTTTCTAAAGAGCTATATAAATTATTTAAAGCAGAAAAGAAAATTGTTTATTACGTAATAGGAATTTTGTAGATTTTTATTTTATTATCTGGTGATTTATCTAGATCTCGCGTTGGCAATTCGTGAATGATGTGAGTCAGGACCATAGAGAACCGAAGGTCAGGACTCTCTCCTGTGGGGAAGTGTGCTTCGAGTTAATAGGTGTGGTTTAATTTTGTATTACTAGGAATAAATGGGAATTTAATAATAATTGTAGTAAACGATTATTTAATTCTAATATGGCTGGAAGACTACCTGCGTGTGTAATCGACGTTGGAACAGGGTAAATATCCTCTTATTTTTTTACATTGCACCGGAAAATGTGAATTGTTTATACATAACTTCATCGCTATGAGTATTTTTTACATTTTGTTAATTTTATCTTATTGTATTTTGGGAATTATTAGGCTCAACTGCACTTCTACTATCTCAAAATTTTTCTGTTATATTATTGTAAACTATAGCTTTTGTTCTGTACTTACCATCATTTTCTAATATTTTAAAACGTTTTAAAACAATTTTTATAACATTATTAGACAATTTTACTTACTTACTTACTCACTGGCACTATCGAACCCGTAGGTTCATGGCCGCGCGGACATAAGCTCTCCATACATCCCTATCCTGAGCTAATGCTTTCCAATCATTCCCTGTATAATCTACTTCCCTGAAATCATAGTTAATGTTATTCTCCCACCTCATTCTTGGTCTACCAACTGGGCGTTTTCCCTCTGGCTTTCCTACAAGAAGCTTCCATGCAAGTCTTTCATTCCCCATACGTGCAACATGTCCTGCCCATCGCAGTCTACGAGACTTAACTGTTCTTATTATATCTGGCTTCCTATAAAGACCATGTAGTTCATTGTTATGTAGTCTTCTCCATTCACCTGTCTGTTCATCTATCTTTGGTCCAAAAATTTTCCTAAGTACTTTATTCTCAAATACTTGTAATCTCCTTTCCTCTCTTAAAGTAAGAGTCCATAGACAATTTTAAAGTATTTATTTAAATACGCAAATCGCAATATTATGAGACTGTTAGACTGTTGACGCTAATTGCTATTTTCTCCACAGAGTATATTACTTAGTCTATGATTTTTCTATCGCTGTTTTGGGTTATCACTAGTTGGATCAGCGTTAGGGAGTAATAAGTAAGTGTACACCCATTTTTAATAAACGTTTGGTAACTCACTATGATGTTTGTGGGTTATCATTCAATGATAACGTTATCGCTGCTACTTCTAACTGCTACCGTGTATTTGCAGTTCTTTGCAGTTTTGAGATAGTGTAAGTGCAGTTTTTCCAAATATTATATTAGTCATGACTTTTTCAAATTTCTCAATTTTCGGCAAGATGCCTCAATCGTCATTGACGTTTTAGGACCAGGCTATTAATGTTGAGTTTGGGATCTTAGCTCAATTAGCAATATTTTCTCGAAGATTTCGAGTATGCCTAATCTGATAAAGTAGGCCTATGGGTTCAGATTAGGTTATCATACCATTGCATATTGAATTTAGGGCTCAACTGCATGTCTACTAGCGCTTAATTGGTGGGGTTGTACAAGACCAGCTTTTTACTTACGGGACTTATGCCATTTTTTATGTAATTTAAAGTATTACAATGTGTTAATGATACCATTTATCCGGGAGAAGTAACCATTGTCAAAATATGTAAACTTAACATAAAATGAACTAGTGGAAATATGATTTTACGTTGTAATGGTCAGACATGTTGAATTTTTCATAGAATAACTGATATGAAGATGTAATTTATTTTACTATGAAATCTCATTTAAATGCAAGGAACCTAAAAGCTAACCAAACCTAAATCAATTACTGTAACATAAATCAATTAGGCTGTGGTACGTTTTATGGCAGACACAATTCTACACTTACATTCTTATGCCACTGAAGCACTAAACACTTTGTAAACATGTTTCATACTATTTTAAACATTTTGGAACCATTTTATAAACATTTATTACGATTATTAAGTATTTATAAATTACGTGAAATTTGTGCATTGGGTTCTAGAGATGTGGAAATACTTCATGTAACATCCGCTAGGTGGCTCTGATACCAACATTTGAAAATAATTTGAAACCGTATTTAGTGTTAGTGTACGTAAAATTAGTTTAGTTTATTAAATAATATGCATGTACATTGTTTTGTTAGGTTAGGAAATGGGAAGTTGGTATACGTCCATTTTTTTTTTAGCATTTGGGAATAAATAATATGCATGTCCCCTCAGAGGTCCTCATCTAGGGGATGGCGACCACAAGGTGCCCAAGCTGAGCAAAACATTTCTTCCACTTACTTGTGTTTTGCACTCTTTTAACTTTACTATCTAACCTCTCTTGGTTAACTCTTGTTTTTTGACCCCAACGCTGTGAGGGCATCCGAGGGCTAGGGAGTCTTTCCTTTCTTCCATTTTTTCTTTCCTTTATTTTCTTTTCTTCTCCAGAAAAGCCTGACCAGAGGCTATAAGATGGCAGCCCCATCACTGGTCCTTTGGCCAGCAACCAATCGAAGGGACTATTATTATGCTTTCAAGTCTTATACAAGAATTTCCCGGAAGATGCTGGAGGGAAAATTTTCTATAGGATCGTAACAGGCCTTGGCCTAATACTTGGAAGGAAGAAGAAGTAATATATGCATGTAAATTGTTTTCTTTGGTTAGGAAATGGCAAATTAGTTTACGTCCATTTTTTTTCAGCATTTGGGAATTTATTTCCAAAGTTAGTAATGCCGACTTCAGAGCCATCTACTGGAGGCTACATTAACTGTTACAGCAACTCGCGCATGCGCACTGCGATTCTATGGAACTTAGAAGAATTTGTGTCTACCAAATAACCAACTTTTTCCATCAATTACTCTAACCTAGGTGAATTCCAGGGAACGTCCTTTTTATTATTTTACACGGTTAAATAAGTAAAAGATAAATTCGGACATAATTTGTTGAAACCACAGATATGGTACACAGATATGCTAATGTATACATTGTGCTCATTTGTGGTTTACACATTGTGGTCATTTGCGGTTTATAGCTGGTCATCGGTGGTGTATCGCTGGTCATCAATGATGTATCGCTGGTTAAAAGTTTGATAATCGGTGGTTTATCGCTGGTTAGAAGTAAGAACTATTGTAACATTTGTGGTCATGACAGGAAATAGTCCCACTTTATTTTCATATTTGCGAGTAAAATAATGAAGTGATGGCTCAACTGCACTTCTACTATAGTCGGTTCCAGATGTCTATGGAGCAGATGTAAACAGTGGTTGTAACGGCGAAAAAGCGCGCTTCACAAGCGGATAAACCTTACGAGTACATCAACACGCAATTACGGTTTCATAACATATTTGTATTACAACAATGAAATGCAATACTGACAATAATAATGATAATAATAATAATAATATTATTATTAAATAATAATAATAATATAATAGTAATACTAATACTACTACTGATATTAATAAATAATGTTAATACTAATAATGAATACCAATAATAATAATAATAATAATAATAATAATAATAATAATATATTAATAAATAATAATAAATACCAATAATGTTAAGAGCACAACATTTCAGCATAAGGATATTCATAAATACACCTGGACGTCCCCAGATGGAGAAACTCGGAACCAGATAGATCATGTATTAGTGGATAAACGCTGGCACAGTAGCATCATTGATGTTAGATCAGTTAGAGGGACAGACTGCAATTCGGATCATCATCTGGTCAGAGTGAAAATCAGACAACGGCTATCGCTTATGAGAGGAACAAACACTAAAGATGATTCTGTAAAGTTTGAATTAAAAAACTTGAAAAATGATGAAATGCGGCAAGAATACCAAATCAAAATTGCTAATAGATTTGAAGTACTGGAATCTTCAGATCACAATGTGGCAAACGAAGAAGAAACTGATATAAATAAAGAATGGGAGACTATAAGAGATACTATTAAATTGTCAGCATCAGAAAGCATTGGTTGTTTAAAAAAGAGGCAAAACAAGAAATGGTTTGATGAGGAATGTGCCGACATTGTAAAGAAAAAAAAGCTAGCAAAAATGAAATGGTTACACGAGCCAAATGAGGTAAATTTAGAGCAATTGGGTAGTGTTAGACGGGAAAACCACCAAGTTACTAAAGAGTAAAAAGAGGGAATATTTGAGAGAGAAGATTAATGATCTTGAAATGAATGCAAAAAATAGGAACATTAGAGAATTATATCAGGGAATTAGTATAGAGAAGAAAAGGGTTTCAGGCTAGAACAAACATAATTCGGAATGAAAATGGGGATATGATTGCAGATTCTAGGAGTATATTAAATAGATGGAAAAGTTACTTTAATCAGCTATTAAATGTACATACAGAACAGGACATTGAGGAGGATAAGTTACAGACAGCAGAAATGCTAGTCGCAGAGCCAAGTGCATTAGAGGTTGAAATGGCGATTGAAAAATTGAAGATGTATAAAGCATCAGGTTCAGATGAGATCCCAGCAGAACTGATAAAATCAGGGGGAGAAAAATTGATGGACAAGATACGCTGGTTGCTTAGTATGATTTGGGAAAAAGAAGCTCTTCCAGATGAATGGAAGGAATCAATTATCTTACCAATTTATAAGAAAGGAGATAAAACTGATTGCAACAACTACAGGGGCATCTCATTACTTTCAACTTCGTACAAAATTCTAACAAATATATTAGTAAGCAGACTTACTCCCTATATTGATGACATTCTAGGAGATCATCAATGTGCATTTAGAAGAAACAGGTCTACAACAGATCAGATTTTTAGTATAAGACAGATTTTAGAAAAGAAATGGGAATATAATGGTACTGTACATCAACTATATGTAGACTTCAAAAAAGCATATGATTCAATTAAGAGGGAGAAGTTATATAGTATCCTGCTGGAGTTCGGAATTCCTAAAAAGTTAGTTAGACTTATACGAATGTGTCTAAATGGCTCAAAGAGTAGGGTGCGTGTAGGCAAAGAGTTTTCGGACACTTTTGAAATCCAGAATGGGTTGAAGCAAGGAGATGCACTACCTCCTCTACTATTTAATTTTGTACTAGAGCATGCCATTAAATCTTTAGAGAATGAGGAAGGCTTACAACTGAATGGCGTTAATAAGCTGTTAGTTTATGCTGATGATGTAGTATTATTGGCCGATAGCGAGGAGATACTAAAGGCCAACACGCACACACTATTGAGTAACACTAAGAAATGAGGACTGGAAGTAAATATCAGTAAAACTAAATATTTGGTCACACGTAGAAATTCAGTATATAATGGAAATGGGCAGCTAATGACAAATGAGGGAAATTTTGAGGAAGTGGCTGAATTCAAATACCTAGGAACAATAATCACAAATAGGAATGAGATGCACAAAGAAATTAAACATAGGCTCAATTCTGGAAATGCATGCTATTATGCATTGCAGAGACTTTTGATGTCGCAACTCCTTTCAAAAAGCGTTAAACTGAAAATATATAAAACTATTATTCTACCAGTAATATTATATGGGTGCGAAACATGGACTCTTACTTTAAGGGAGGAAAGGAGATACGAGTATTTGAGAATAAAGTTCTTAGGAAAATTTTTGGACCAAAGAGAGATGAAGACAGGAGACTGGAGAAGACTACATAACAATGAACTACATGGTCTTTATAGGAAGCCAGATATAATAACAGTTAAGTCTCGTAGACTGTGATGGGCAGGACATGTTGCGCGTATGGGGAATGAAAGACGTGCATGGAAACTTCTTGTAGGAAAGCCAGAAAGAACAACGCCCAGTTGGTAGACCAAGAATGAGGTGGGAGAACAACGTTAACTATGATTTGAGGGAAGTAGATTATACAGGGAATGATTGGAAAGCATTAGCTCAGGATAGGGATGTATGGAGAGCTTATGTCCGCTTGGCCATGAACCTACGGGTTTGATAGTGCCAGTGAGTAAGTAAGTAATAATATTATAATAATACTAATATAATAAAATAAATAATACTAATATTAATAATAAATACCAATAATAATAATATCTAATCGCCGTGTGAGGGTTCTCCTTCAATAACGTTTTATAATCGTTTATAATTGTCTGTATATTTCTCCCGAACGAAATCCTTTCTTCTGTTTATGTTCCTTCACAGGAGACATTCCGGAAGGACCTGGCATAGAATTATCGGACATCTTTTCAGAAAGGGATACTGCACTTGTTAAAAAAACACTTGCACATGCCAGCTAAATATATCACATTCACTACTGTAGGCTCAACACTTATTTAATTTTACTGAACATATCGCTTCATCAATACTTAGCACATAAGTGATACTGAGGGAAAAAACAAGAACTTGTGTTGTAATAACTAACTCACTGGCACAATCGAAACCGAAGATTCATGGCTGTGCATACATAAGCTCTCCATACATCCCTATCCTGAGCTAATGCTTTCCAGTCATTCTCTGTATAATCTGCTTCCCTCAAATCATAGTTAATGTTATTCTCCCACCTCATTTTTGGTCTACCAACTTGGTGTTTCCCTCTGGTTTTCCTATAAGAAGTTTCCATGCATGTCTTTCATTCCCCATACGTGCAACATGCCCTGCCCATCGCAGTATACGAGACTTAACTGTTCTTATTATATCTGGCTTCCTATAAAGACCATGTAGTTTACTGTTATGTAGTGTTCTCCGTTCAACTGTCTGTTCATCTCCCTTTGGTCCAAAAATTTTCCTAAGAACTTTATTTTCAAATACTCGTGATCTGCTTTCTTCCCTTAAAGTAAGAGTCCATGGTTTGCATCCATATAATATAACTGGTAGAATAATAGTTTTACATATTTTCATTTTTACATTTCTTTTTAAAGGAGTTGGGACGACAAGAGTCTCTGACTTATATCGTAACATTGTGAATAATGCTGATGTGGGATTTCCCACCTGACACTTGCAACGCAACCAATGACGCGCCAGCATTTTAAATGAAGGGGAGGGCTGGCTTACTTGCTTTGCTCCGAAGACATCTGGAATACAGTATAGTGCTTGATTTTTCAGTTATATTGTTGTAAACTATAGCTCTTCTTCTGTATTTACTAACATTATTTAATATTTTAAACTTTTTCAAACAATTTTTATAACATTATTAAACACTATTGAAGTATTTATTTCATCATCATCATCATAGTACATTCACGAATTTAGGCCATTTGTTGACCTGTTTCGGCCTCAAGAGAAACACCATCCAGAAGTCTTTTGAGTGGACGTCCTGGTCTTCTTCTTCCTGCAGGTTGATATCTTAACATTAGTTTGGGTATTCTGTGATCTTCCATTCGATGAACATGTTGTATCCATCTAGACTTATAATCAGAAATTTTGTTTTCTAAAGATTCCATGTGTAATTCTTCTAAGATGTCTTCATTTTTTTTGTGATCTAGTAGTGTGTATCCTGCAGTCCTCCGAAGATATCTCATTTCAGCAGATCTAAGTCTCTGTATATCCTTCTGTTTCAACGTCCATACTTCGCTACCATACAAAAGAGTTGGAAGAGCCAGTGTTTTATACACTTTCAGTCTTGAATGCTTTTGGACTAACTGTGGCTTGAAGATAGAATTTATTAACCCTAAAATTCTTAAAAATTTAGATATTTTTGCATTTACATCCTTTTCTTCTTCATATGAGATATTGCATCCTAGATATGTAAAATTATTCACCTGCTCCAAAATTTTATTGTCCAGTACAATTTTACTTCTGACAGGATCTACACCTTGAAATGCCATAATTTTTGTCTTTTCTGTAGATATCTTTAATCCATATTCTTCTGTAATTTTGTTAAGTTCATACAGACCTTTCTGTAGATTATCTTCGGAATTTGCTATTATTATTTGGTCATCTGCAAACAATAGGGTGTTTAATTTTCTATTTTCTGATATTCTTATTCCAAATTTATATGTTTTGTTCCAGCAACATATTACTTCATTGATATAAATTGCAAAGAGTGTTGGGGATAGGGGGCAGCCTTGTCTCACACCACGATTTATAATTCCTTCTTCAGAAAATCTGTTATTTAATTTAATCTTTATGGTGTTGTCTTTGTAAATATTTTGTATGTTCTGCCGAAGTAAATTTGGTATATTTCTGTCTTCCAATATATTTAAGAGTTTTGATCTCTTGACTGTGTCGAATGCTTTTTCAAAATCTATGAAAGCAAAATGTGTTTCTAAGTTGAATTCTCTTCTTTTTTCAAGCAATAGTTTAACAGAAAATGCTGAATCAATACAAGATCGTCCTTTCCTAAATCCATTTTGACATTCCATAAGGAATTTTTCACTGAAACTTTTCAATTTTCCATTAAAATGTCTGCATAAATTTTGTAGCATGTGTTTAACAAACTGATTCCCCTATAGTTGTCCATTTTTCTCTTGTCTCCTTTCTTGAACAGGGGTATAACAATGCTTGTCTTCCATTCTTGTGGTATATCTGCATTTTTGAATACATTATTAAAGAAGGACAACAGTCTTTCATGGAACTGTTTGCCTGCATATTTGTACAATTCAGAATTCAAACCATCTGTGCCAGTTGCCTTCCCATTTTTTAATTTCTTTAAACTATTGTTCAATTCTTCCAATGATATTATGGAATCTGTCTCATTATTATTTCGGAAAATTGTATCTTCATAGCTATTGTCAGTCCAAAGACTTTTATAATAATTGAAAAAAATCTTCTTTTGTTACTCCGCAATTAATTTTGGTAGATTCTTTAATATCTTTATTCAAATGTTTTAATATTTTGAAGGCATTAGGTTGGAGCTTATGCAAATCTGATTCTAAATGTGTAACAAAATTTAACCATGTTTTCCTATGTCTCTTTCTTATTTCCCTCTTAACAATAGCTCTACAGCGTTTGAATTCTATTTCATTTTCTACTTTCTTTGTGTTCAAATATTTTTTATAAGCTGCATTTTTTTCTTCAATCAATTGTTTTATTTGATCATCCCAGATTTTTAGAGTTCTATTTCTTCTTTGTTGTATATTTACTTTTCCTAAAGTTTCATTAGCTGCATTTTGAATTATCATTTTAATGTTTTTCCATTCTTCTTCGACATCATTACTTTCTGGAGTTGTAGCCATATATTGCTGAATTCTTCTCGAATATAACCATTTAATGCTGTCATCATAAAATAATTTTACCTTGTACTTTTGTTCTATGCTCTGTTGTTTCTTCTTTTTTAACCATCTTGGTGGAAATCTTATTCTTGCTTCTACTAGGTAGTGATCTGAACCAATATCATATCCTCTGTAGGCTCTGACATCGAGAAACAATTTAAAAATCTTATTATTTGCAATGAAATAATCAATGATTGATTTTGAGTCCTGACGATGCCAGGTATATTTATGTATGTTTCTATGATTGTAAAAGGTATTCGTTATTTTCAGTTCATTGTAGATAGCAAAATCTGTTAATCTTGTCCCATTCCTATTGCTGGTTGGTTCGCCAAATGTTCCAATATTATTGTTGACTTGAGCATTGCCCACTCTGGCATTTAAATCTCCTATTATGAGAATGTAATCATTTCTATTAATTTTGCTATAAATTTCTTGTAATATTTTATAAAATTCTTCATTGTCTTCTTCACGGCCTTCCTCTGGTGCATATACACCAAGAACTGTCAAATTACCTCTATTTATTTTCAGTCGAAGCTCTAATATTCTTTCATTCCAGTAAGTGTAGTGTTGAATTTTATTTCTTATGGTTTTATTAATCCAAATCATTACTCCAGCTTGTCCATGGGTTTTCCTGTCGACACCGCTATATATTTGTACATAATTTTGTGTTTCTTTCGTTCCTTTAAGTTTCTTCTTAGTCTCTGTAGTTACTGCAATATCAATGTTTCTATTTTTAAATATACTGTCTAGTTCCTCTTCTTTTTCATGGATGCTTCGGACATTCCAGGTTGCATATCTTACAATATCATTGTGCCGTTTTCTTTTAACCATATTTCTTTGCTGTGGGTCGTCATATTTCAATTCCTTCTGGCTTTTTTCGTGTTGAGACTTGAAAGTAGTTTTGAAGTTCCTTAGGACAGGTTACTGGCCCGACGCTAAGTAGTCCAGTGGTAGGGCTGCTACCTTTTAGTCTCTGGACAGACATTAGGATACCGCATTTACTCAGTACCTGATAGAACGGTTATACCGCCGTGACTCGGTCAAGTATTTATTTAAATATGCAAATTATAATATTATGACACTGTTTGACAATATTGTGATGCTAAACTGCTATTTTCTCCACAGACTATATTACTTAATCTATGATTTTTCTATCGTTGTTTTGGGTTATCGCTGGTTGGATCTGCGTTAGGGAGTGATAAGTAAATGTACACCCATTTTTAATGAACGTTTGGTAATTTTAATATTATTAATATATATTTTTAACATAGGTTTGGGGATTTATTGCAAATATTGGTAATTTAAATTTCATAGCGACGGATAGTAATAGAGGATGATAATCGATATGTGGTTTGATTGTGGGTTATCGCTGGCTCTGTAAACTCTGGCACATGTGCACTGTTATTCTATAGGACTTTGAAAATATTTCATGCTAGTTTAAGTGCAGTTTTTCCAAAGTGATAATTACATCTCTTAGGTAAATACGTTTAATATAGTGTTTTATTAATATTTCTTGCAATTAGGTACTCTTAAAGTGGGTAGATAAAAAGCTTGTCATCTCCCACCCGGCCATATTTACTAACATTATTTAATATTTTAAACTTTTTCAAACAATTTTATAACATTATTAGACAATTTTGATATATTTATTTAAATATATTATGACACTGTTAGACAATATTGTGAT
The DNA here is from genome assembly GCA_030220185.1 of Diploptera punctata. Classification (NCBI taxonomy): domain Eukaryota; kingdom Metazoa; phylum Arthropoda; class Insecta; order Blattodea; family Blaberidae; genus Diploptera; species Diploptera punctata. The sequence goes on from JASPKZ010007646.1 coordinate 23,818, forward strand.
GCTAACTGCTATTTTCTCCATAGATATATTACTTAGTCTATGATTTTTCTATCGCTGTTTTGGGTTATTGCTGGTTGGTTCAGCGTTAGGGAGCAATAAGTAAGTGTACACCCATTTTTAATAAACGTTTGGTAATTTTAATGTTATTAATATATTTTTTAACATAGATTTGGGGATTTATTGCAAATATTGGTAATTTAAATTTCATAGCGATGGATAGTAATAGAGGATGATAATCGATATGTGGTTTGATTGTGGGTTTTCGCTGGTTCTATAAACTCTGACGCATGCACACTGTTGTTCTATAGGACTTTGAAAATATTTCACGCTAGTTTAAGTGCAGTTTTTCCAAATTTAGGGAAAGTAGCTGAGGTCCAGAACTGGGTGCACACAATTTTACACTCACATTCTTTTGCCACTGATGCACTAAACACTTTTCAACAATTTATAATAATGTTTCGTACTATTTTAAACATTTTGGAACCATTTTATAAACATTCTTTATGATTATATTATTTTTGGTCTGGACATCTTACCTCAATATTAATGTTGATTTGTTATAAATTACGAAAATCAAGAACAAATCAACATTAATATTGAGGTAAGATGTCCAGACCAAAAATAATATAATTAAAATAACCTCAAAATATAACTTCCTAAAATTAAATATTAATTCTTTATGATTTTTAAATACTTATAAATTACGCAAATATTGAGCATCGGGTTCTAGAGACGCGGAAATGCTTCATGTAACATCCACTAGGTGGCTCTCAAATCGGAGTTACCAACATTTGAAAATAATTCTGGACCTTATCCAAAACTTTAGTTTGATTTCCACCATAAATTTTCTTAAGTCCTACAGAATAACAGGACACATGCACAAACGTTTATAGAGTTGACGCTAGGTTGAACCACATCTGTGAAGTCATAGAGAGTTGTCGCTAGATGGAATCACGTAGTTGTGAAATCGATATGACTAAGCTTTGGGCTGAGGTTCACAAACCGTCCCACACAATTTTCCATCTAACATTCTTATGCCACTGATGCACTAAACACTTTTCAACCATTTATAATGTTTGGTACTATTTTAAACATTTTGGAACCATTTTATAAACATTTCTTACGATTTTTAAATATTTATAAATTATGCGAATATTGTACAGTTTTTGAAAAAAATGATGGCGCAACTCTTGATGGTGGAAAGTGTTGAAGAGCGATTCAAACGAGTAAGTTGTTACAAGCCGGAGGGTCGAGGGTTCAAGTCCCGTTGGGGTCAGGATTTTTAAACTGACCCAAACCCTCTGGCGGCACTATGGCCCTGGGGTCGACTCAGCCGCTAACTGAAATGAGTACCAGACGCTTGTTCTGGGGTAAAGGCGGCCGTCACGCAGGGCTGACAACCCGGCTGACATAAAGTGCCGATTGTCTAGAAAAAGTGGGAGCCTTAACCTCCTACTACCCCAAGGGCCTCCTGAGGCTTGTTGTGGGATCACTTTACCTTTACTTTACACATTACCAGGCTACGTTATATAAATAATATAGGGAAATGAATTAATTAAAGGAAACAGCTCATATATATATATATATATATATATATATATATATAATGGTTGTAAAATCTCGTTACTTTGTTTAAAAAAACACAAGGCATAACAAGATTGTTTATTTCCACTACTAATGTAAAATGCGTCTGATTAATTTAAATTAAGACAAGTTAATATATCATCATCATCATCTGCATTCATGGATTAGGTCTGTTGACCCGTTCCGACTTCAGCCCATCTCTTCCTGCCCACATCTCGGATGCCATTAGGTTTGTATTTTGTTGTTTGTTTTGGATATCTATCTTCATTCATTCTGTCTATGTGTTGCTTCCATTTTTGTCTATATATATCTATTTTATCAGTTATTGCAAATATTTCAAGTTCCTGTCTTATTTCTGTGTTCTAGAGTCTGTCTTCCTTAGTGCACCCTTTAACAGATCTCAAAAATTTCATTTCTGCCGCCGCTATCCTACTTAGATCTTGTTTTTTATGTATCCAGGCTTCTGATCCATAGAGCAATACCGGTACTGCCAACATTTTATAAAATTTCAATTGGGTCTTTCTTGTTGTTTTGTTATTTAGTGATCGTTTTATCGTACCACATATTCCCTGGAATTTTGCTAGTTTATTAGTTATATCATTATCATAATTAAATGAAATGTCACATCCTAGATAATTGAGATGGTTAACCTGTTCTATGATTTTGTTTCCTATTACTATTTTTGATCTGATTTGATTTTTCCCTTGGAATGCCAATACCTTAGTTTTTTCTATGGATATTTTGAGATTATATTGTTCACATATATTATGTAGTTTAAACATATTCCTTTGAAGTTCGTCTTCTGTATTTGCTATTATTACCTGTCATCAGCGTATAATAATGTTTTCAAGTAGTGTGTTTTTTATAATATATAATTTCATTATACAAGTAAGTCCTGGAGTATTGCATCACTTCATACAGATAGTTTTCTAGCAGGGAACGGTTGTGGTCTAGTGGAGGGAGCTTCTATTTCCCATGCAGGAGGTCGCGTGTTTGATCCTGCTGTCATGCTATTTTTTTCTCTCGTCCTTATCTCAATTAATTTTTTTCTTTTTTTGCTTTATTTTATTTACAAAATTTACCGCACTACTTGTATAAGCAAAATTATATTCCATTGCACGACAAACAATGAAATAGAACGGATTTTAGTTTCTCAAATAGTTTTATACTTGTGAACCAAATAACCGACCTCTGGTAATGCGCAGTAGCTTCGTTCTAGGACTTGAAAATTATCTGTGTGCCAACAATTATTTCAAAGGCTGTACATCGAGTTACGAGCGCGGAAATGCTTCATGTAACATCCACTAGGTGGCTCTCACATCAGAGTTACCAATATTTGAAAATAATTCCAAACCATATTTAGTGTTACTTACTTACTCACTGGCACTATCGAACCCGTAGGTTCATGGCCGCACGGACACAAGCTCTCCATACATCCCTATCCCGAGCTAATGCTTTCCAATCATTCCCTGTATAATCTACTTCCCTCAAATCATGGTTAATGTTATTCTCCCACCTCATTCTTGGTCTACCAACTGGGCGTTTTCTCTCTGGCTTTCCTACAAGAAGCTTCCATGCAAGTCTTTCATTCCCCATACGTGCAACATGTCCTGCCCATCGCAGTCTACGAGACTTAACTGTTCTTATTATATCTGGCTTCCTATAAAGACCATGTAGTTCATTGTTAAGTAGTCTTCTCCATTCACCTGTCTGTTCATCTATCTTTGGTCCAAAAATTTTCCTAAGTACTTTATTCTCAAATACTTGTAATCTCCTTTCCTCTCTTAAAATAAGAGTCCATGTTTCGCATCAATATAATATAACTGGTAGAATAATAGTTTTATATATTTTCCGTTTAACATTTTTTGAAAGGAGTTGGGACATCAAGAGTCTCTGCAATGCATAATAGCATGCATTTCCAGAATTGAGCCTATGTTTAATTTCTTTGTGCATCTCATTTCTATTTGTGATCATTGTTCCTAGGTATATGAATTCAGCCACTTCCTCAAAATTTCCCTCATTTGTCATTAGCTGTGCATTCCCATTATATAATGAATTTCTACGTGTGACCATATATTTAGTTTTATTGATATTTACTTCCAGTCCTAATTTCTTAGTGTTACTGATTAGTGTGTGCATGTTGTCCTTTAGTATCTCCTTGCTATCGGTTAATAGTACGACATCATCAGCATAAACTAACAGCTTATTAATACCATTGAGTTGTAAGCCTTCCTCATTCTCTAAAGATTTAATGGCATGCTCTAGTACAAAATTAAATAGTAGAGGAGATAGTGCATCTCCTTGCTTCAACCCATTCTGGATTTCAAAAGTGTCCGAAAACTGTTTGCCTACACGCACCCTACTCTTTGTGCCATTTAGACACATTCGTATAAGTCTAACTTTTTAGGAATTCCGAACTCCAGCAGGATACTATATAACTTCTCCCTCTTAATTGAATCATATGCTTTTTTGAAGTCTACACACAGTTGATGTACAGTACCATTATATTCCCATTTCTTTTCTAAAATCTGTCTTATACTAAAAATCTGATCTGTTGTAGACCATATTTAGTGTTACTGTACGTAAAATTAGTTTATAGTTTATTAAATAATATGCATGTAAATTGTTTTGTTAGGTTAGGAAATGGGAAGTTAGTTTACATCCATTTTTTTTAGCATTTGGGAATTTGTTCCCAAAGTTGGTAATGCTAACTTCAGAGCCATCTACTGGAAGCTATATTAACCATTACAGCAACACCTGCAACTTGCGCATGCACACTGCAATTCTGTAGAACTTAGAAGAATTCATGTGTGATGGTTTCTCCACCTTATCCAACCTTTGTAACAAATTCTCGAATGTGTATTAAAGAAATGGATGTAAACTAACTTCCCCCTTCTTAACCTAACAAAATAAATTACATGCATATTATTTAATCAAGTGTACACTAATCTGACAGGTCTACAACAGATCAGATTTTTAGTATAAGATAGATATTAGAAAAGAAATAGGAATATAATGTGGTACTGTACATCAACTATATGTAGTCTTCAAAAAAGCATATGATTCAATTAAGAGGGAGAAGTTATGTAGTATCCTGCTGGAGTTCGGAATTCCTAAAAAGTTAGTTAGACTTATACAAATGTGTCTAAATGGCACAAAGAGAGTAGGGTGCGTGTAGGCAAACAGTTTTCGGACACTTTTGAAATCCAGAATGGGTTGAAGCAAGGAGATGCACTATCTCCTCTACTATTTAATTTTGTACTAGAGCATGCCATCAAATCTTTGGAGGATGAGGAAGGCCTATAACTCAATGATATTAATAAGCTGTTAGTTTATGCTGATGATGTAGTACTATTGGGCGATAGTGAGGAGATACTTTATCCTCACCAAGTACTATATATACTATTGTAAAATTTAGTTGCCGACCTGGTATATATATATTGTAAAACTTACTCAAAGCGGAATCACATGGGACCAATTTTTTTCCGTATTAGACAAAATTCAGCATTATAAAAAAATACTTATTAATAATCATAGATTATAGAGTACCGTATGTTTTTTTTAGGGTACCTTGTTTTAATTGTAGTTCTGCTGCCATTGTAAAGTGCTGTATAGTATGTACGAGCGATTTCGATGGTAATGCGCGAAAAAACAGTCCTGTTTCGTCAGCATTAAAAATGTCTCTTAAGCGCGTATCCTGAAATTAAAGTATGCAGTTTTGGTTTCTGCTCACTAATTACACTTTTGTCTACATCCTTTGATTCCCCGCAAATTTAATTCCACACTACATTGTGTCGTCTTTTAAAACTGTCCACCAACCTGAAGATGTCTGGAAATAGTTATTCCCTAAGGATTTAGCAACAGCTAGAGCTTTGGAGCATCGGTCCGGAAATTTGAAGATTTTTTTTTGTGCACCCCCACAATAATTTGTTGATTTCTTTATTATTTTTTTTTAGCTTTCTTCTTTTGACCATTTCCTTACATCAATTCATTCGTTATTTTTTCTTTGTGTTTATGTTTTAAAGTCTCATAAACTTGAGTTTTTCCACATTTAAATATAGTCATTATTTCAGGCACTAAGTATTTTTTTTATCTTTGATCGCTTTCGTTTTTTCATTTAATGAGTATGAATCATACATTTTAGCCATCTTTATTCTGTAAAATTACAGTGCAATGGTTATTTGTAAGACAGGTAAGTATCTGTATTTTGCATAATTGGTGTGCAGTGAGGCCAAAAGAAAATCTTAGGCCCATGTAGAATTCACCCGGTGGCAGAAATCATTCCTTCTATTGTTTTTTGGCTTACGGGGGGTTACGAATTGTAAAATTGCGCTTATATTTATTTCTCATCTGTGTCCCTTTCCACTTTCTAATTTTTTTTCATGAATTGTAATAGTAAAGATCCTTTTCCGTTGCCACGTTGGACTAAGTTCCGTTTTTAAATGTCAAATAAATACATAATATAATTACTGTTAGGTTGCAAGGAGTAGTTGACGTTGTCTCATATAACCTCTCCTATACACTCAATTCTCAACCTCACCTTCTCGTGGTGTCAGACAGTTTTCATCAAACGAGGGCTCCTGTGACCGAGTTATGGTGGGTATAACTCAGAACTGGATGAAATGCATAAAATTGACGCAGGCCTATGATGCTTAAAAGATGGCAACCCCATGCGCTGGACTTACTCACCCCCACGACTCCTTATGCTAGCAACTATTTGATGGGAAACATTCTATTGCGTTTCAAGCCTGATAAAAGGAAAAGCCAGACGGATCACCATGATGACGACTTACGAACGAATAAGGCTAATGAATGGAAAAAAGAAAATTTTTTAAATTTGCTACATGGAACATTCAGGGAATTGCTCATAAAGAAGAACAACTAGATGATATTTTGGCAAAGAAAGGAATACATATCGGTGCTATTTCTGAAACAAAGAAAAAACTAAAAGGGACAAAAGAAACCCAAAATTATATTCAGTTTTAATCAGGCGTACCCTCAGAAGTAAGATCACGAGCTGGGATTATGTTAATGATACATAAACGTTTCGGATCCAACATATCTGATTATAAATTTTGGAATGAACGTCTCATTCAAATTTGACTAAAACTTTTGAGGGGATATCTTTCTGTTATAGGAGTTTATGAGTGGAGGGAGATGAAGAAGAAAGCAATAAATTTTATAATGAATTACACCATATTTTCAATGAAATAAATCAAAATGACTATATTATCTTATCATCATCATCATGAACAAATTTGTTTTAGGCCATGTGGCCTGTACGGTAAACCTAGCGAACATGGTCTTGATCTTTCCACCGATGTTTTGGTCTTCCTTGGTCCCTATGTCCAGTTGGGGTATATTGGAATGCCAATTTTGGAAGTCTATTTCTTGTCATTCTCCTCAGATGATTTTTCCATTCTTGTTGGTATCTTTGTATATTTTCATTTAACCCATAAGCACACGCGCCGGGGTGAAAAATACCCAGACGTTATTCTTTTTGTTGGCAACACTGTGTTTGAATTTAAATTTATCTGCTGTTTTCAGTACCTTTCTTTCAGATATTTTTGCATTGTTGTATGTAAGATTTAGTTAGTTTTCCTGTGACTGCAGGAGTTTATGCATGCATATATCAAGATTAGGTAAGAATTACCCAGCGCGTGTGAATAAATAGTGAATCATTTTATTTGTGCACCATTTCTATTTTCCATTACAAAATGGACTTACAATATAGGCAAAGTGGACAAATAGTAAACTGGCTAAATGAAGAAGAAGATGAAGATGTTATTGAACATGAATCAGGAGATGAAGCCGATCATCTCTCCGAATGTGAACATAATCCTGATACAGAACAGGAAGCAACTATGAGTGATGGAGACTATGAGGTTGATGCTCCACTGTCTCAGTTTGTTAGTTACGAAGGTAAAGATGGAACTTCTTGGAAAAAAATGTGCCACATCAAAATGTTAGGACCAGAGCATGCAATATAGTTACTCATCTTGCGGGCTGTAAGGGAGACGCTCGCCATGCAAAATTCTCTATAGAAACCTGGTCATGTCTAATAGATGATGGTATCATTGGTGATATTGTAAAATATACAAATATTTACATTAGGTCCATCCAGAATAATTTTGTTCGTGAGCATGATGCTTTGCCAACTAATATAGCTGAGATAAAGGCACTGTTTGGTTTGTTATATTTCGCTGGTGCACTGAGATCAGCTAAACTCAATGCTACAGATCTATGGTCAACTAGTGGAACAGGAATCCCTCTGTTTTCAGCAACAATGGGAATAAATAGATTCTTTTTTCTTTTGCGGTGCCTTCGATTTGACGACAGCACCACAAGGGAAATAAGAAAGGTGACAGATAGGCTTGCTCCAAAATGAGATGTTTTCGAAGCTATCATAAAGAACTTTCAGAAAAGTTATACAATTTCTGAATATTGTACGATAGATGAGAAATTGGAGCCTTTCCGAGGAAACTGTCTATTCAGACAGTATATCAAAAGCAAACCAGCCAAGTATGGTATCAAAATATTTGGTCTGGCTGATTCCCGCACCTTCTATGTGTTGAAGCTGGAAATATACACTGGTATGCAACCAGAAGGTGCATACCAGCAATCAAATTCCCCAGCTGATGTGTCAAATGATTGATTATACTTATTAATGGCACTGGAAGAAACGTCACGTTTGATAATTGGTTCATGAGTGTACCGCTTGCCAAAACACTTCTCAACAATCACAACTTAACTTGTGTTGGAACTGTAAGGGTAAATAAACGTGAGATTCAGCCTGAATTTGTGCTAAAAAAGTGAGAAATGTTCTAGTATTTTTGGATACCACGGTAAACTGACTCTCACTTCCTATGTACCAAAGCCGGGAAAAGTCGTTCTAGTGGCATCCACTATGCATTATGATAATGCAATTGATCCAGACACCGGAGTTCAAAAGAAGCCAGAACTAGTAACATTTTATAATGCTACTAAAGGAGGAATTGATACAGTCAATGAACTATGCGGTACATACAGCGTGTCCAGGAAATCCCGACGCTGGCCACTTACAGTGTTTTTTGGGCTTCTCAACATCACAGCAATTAACTCTCTTGTTATTTATAAAAACAACAATTCAACTTCACAAGGACATGTCATCAGCCGATCTTTTCTAAAAGAAATTGCTCTCGCCTTGGTGAAAGATCATTTGGCTCATCGGTTGACATTGAAGTATTTAACTTTGGACCTCAGATCCACTATTCGAAGATTGGCTGGTGTGGAGGAACAAACCAAATCAACACAGAAACGTATGAATATGTCTTCAGTTCAATGTGAAGTATGTCCGAAGAAGAAAGATCGTAAAACAACTACTTCATGCCACAGCTGTGACAAGATGATCTGTAAAGAACATTCTGTTCCTTTCTGCGAGGAGTGTGTGCCAATTCTGATGCTGGAAGTGACAATAGTGTTTGAGTGAGTGGCTCCCAAATGCTATAATCATTATTTATTTCTAATTAGTGTTAGCACTGAACAAGAAAACATAATATTGCAGTATTTTTCTGAAGAACATTATTGCTTATGCATTAATGCTCATGTGCATTGTTAATTTTTTTAGGGGGGGGGGGACAAATCCCGATTCAGGAAGTGAACATAGTGTGTGAGTGGCTGCTCAATATATATGACTTTTTCATAATTTTTGTTGGCACTGAACATTATACTACAGTATTTTTGTGAATAAAATGTAGTACATACTTAGATCTTATTTTATGTATTGTTAAATTAAACAAAAATAATTTAGACGAGGTCAAATGAAGGATAGACATTGTCAAAATAAAGATATAATTATAGAATATTCATAAAAATTACATTTTGCTGTTAATATCACTTAATAAAGTTTCGGGTAAAAAATACCCAGCGCATGTGGTAACGGTGCAAAATTATGCGCGTGTTCTGACGGGTTAAACTTGTTACTCCAAGTTTTCCTCTGATAATAGTGTTCCTTTGGTGATCCAGTCTATTAACTTCTAACAATGATCGTAAGAAGCACATTTGGCTTACTTGAAGTTTATGAGAGTTTCTTTTATTTAAAATCCAAATTTCACTTCCGTATTTTAGAGCAGCTTTTGATGTGATGTTATGTAATCTTAGTTTTGTTTCTGTTCTCATCTGTTTACCAAAATGTCTTCGTATTACCCCATTCATTTTATTTTATTTTTGTAATTTTGAATCAATGTCACTCTTATACTCTGCAAATACACTTCCTAAGTAAGAGAAATCTGACACTTGTTCTATAATTTTTTCTTCAATCTCAATTTTCACCCGTTGTATTTTTTTTTATTTTCCACACATTGCCATTGTTTTGGATTTTGAAGTGGAAATTTTCATATTATATTTGCTGGCAATTTTGAATAATTGATACGCTGCTATATTTGTAAGCTATCTTCGGAATCTGATAATATTATTTGATCATCAGCATATAATATTGTTTGAATTATTTTATTCCTAGTTATTGAAATTCCACTATTTACTGTTTGTTTCCATTCTTGCACTATTCTGTTAATATATATATATATATATGTATATATATATATATATATATTAAATAAGAGTGGAGATAGTCCACATCCTTGTCGAACACCTTTGCTTGTGTTTATGTGTTCTGTTATTTCTCCATCTGGTAATTTAATTTTGATTTTAGAATTTTGATATAAGCTTTGTATGGCTCGTATTACATGTGAGTGTATATGTTCTTCATGCAGTATCTGCCAAAGTTTATCTCGGTTTACATTATCATATGCCTTTTCATAATCTATAAATAGTATGTATAGTGGGAGATTAAATTCTCTCCTTTTTTCCATAATTTGTTGCAGGGTAAATATTGCATCTATAGTGCTCCTCCCTTTTCTAAATCCACATTATTCTTCTTCCAAAAATGTTTCACTACTTACTGATAATTTATTTTTAATTATGTTGGCATATTATTTAGATGCAGTTGGGAGTAAGGTAATGCCTCGGTAGTTATCACATTTGTTTTTCTGACCTTTTTTATGTATATTAATTACTAGACCCGTTTCCCAAACCGTTGGAATATTAAGACAATGCCAAATATTGTTAAAAATTTCTAATAGTTTCTCTTTCAAGGCAGTTCCTCCATACTTAAAAAGTTCTAAATTTAAATCATCTAAACCTGAACTTTTCCTGTTCTTGGCCTTCTTTAAAACTTCTTCTAGTTCGTCCATTGTTATGTCTGGTTTTTCTATTTCATTTCCACAAGTCAAATTCAAAGTAAGTATTTCAGTGTGAGTGTTTGGTTCTGACGAAAGATTTTTGTAGTAAGTAATCCAATCTTGTTTTGGTATCAGATTAACATTAATTTTGTCTTTTGTTTCCATCTGTAATTTTTTGAATATTTTAAATCCTTGTCTTTGTGCTCCTGTAATATCACGTTCTAAGGATTTTACAAATTTATCCCAATCATCCCTTCTATATTTTCTAGACAATTTACGAACCTTAGCTCTGAGATTTTTATATTCTGTATAATGTTCCTCTTGTTTAGTTTGTAAATACACTTTATAGGCTTTTTTCTTTTGTTCAATATTTTCTTTTAATTCAGGATTCCAAGTTCGTAATCTCTTTTTGTTTTTGATTTGTTTATATCCGAGACTCTCGTATGCTGCTTCCATGATTGCTTGTTTTAGATTTATCCAGTCCTCTTCAATATTGCCAGTGCTTGTTTTAAGTCTATTCCTTATTCTAGTTTGATATAATATTTGTGTACTTTGGTCTTCCAATAAGTGAATTTTAAACTTTTTTGGTATCTTATTTTGTATTGTCTGCTTGTATTTTCTTGTGCTGATGTGTTTGTGATATAATTTTATTTTGCTTTCAACAAGAAAATGGTCACTATCAATTTCACTTCCTCTGTACACTCTAGTATCATTTCTCTTTTTAAATTTATTATTAATTAGTACATAATCTATTATAGACTTTGAACCCCTTGCTGCCCATGCTTTGATGATGAAATTAAAAAGATTATACAAGAAAAACAGATGGCATATATAAAATTCATTAGTACAAAAAAGATGAAGATAAAATAGAATACCACAGAAAAAGAGCCATTGCCAAACGTGAAGTCCGCAAGCACCACAGGAAAAGTTGGGAACAATTTGTATCCTTCTTGGAGAATGATGTAACAGGCCCCAACCATCAATATATAAAATTTTGAAAAATTTAAATAGTGAAAACAAAGATATTGCTAGAATAAATATAATTCCTCATGATAAATGGATTAATTATTTTCAAAGTTTATGGACAAACAACTGTCCCTCTTTACAGATACAAGAGCCAGATAATTTACAAAGAGACTTTATTTCCTTAGAAGAACTTCAAATAGCTTTAAAAAATATAAAGAGTAACAAAGCACCTGGTGAAGATGAAATACCCACTGATCTATTTAAACGCTCCAGTCAACTATTTCTCCAAAGATATTTAAACTTCTTGACTATCATATGGCAAGGAGAAAATCCACCTCAAGATTGGTCAAAATCATTAGTAATTCCAATATTTAAAAAAAGAGATAAGACCAGTTGTGATAATTACAGAGGGATCAGCTTATTAAACTCTGGTTACAAAATTTATTCCACTATTATTAAGAATAAATTATATAAATATAATGAAGATATACTTGGAGAAGAACAAAATGGCTTCCGGAAGGGTAGATCATGCTCTGATGGATATTTCACAATGCAAATTTTGATTGAGAAACATCGTGAATTTAATATAGAAACACACTTGGCATTTATTGACTTCAGAAAAGCCTTTGATAAGGTGAACAGAAGTCTGTTATTTGAAATTTTGATGAAAGATCGGATTCCAAAGCAGATCATATATAATATTTATAACATTTATAAGTCAACTCTCATTGCAATAAAAATAAAGGAAAAAATAACTCAGCGGAAAGAAATAAACTCAGGAGTCAGACAAGGTTGTGGCCTCTCCCCTCTACTTTTTAACATATATATGAATGCGATTGTAAAAGACTTTAGAGAAAAAAAAAACATGGAAGTATCATTATCAATAGAAATTTAAACTTAGATATAGTAATGTTTGCAGATGATCTTGTTTTACTAGCAACATCTGAAGATGATCTACAATGGTCAGTACATAATTTAAATTTGATAGCCCAGAAATATTCAATGGAAATATCTACCAATAAAACTAAAATAATGGCCTTTTGTGGAAAATCCCCAATACCAAGCAAAATTTGTTTAAATAACAAAATTTTAGTGGGAGTTGATGAGTTTCCTTATTTAGGATATAAACTCTCTTTTGTTGAAAATTTGGATTTACCAAAGAAAATTGTGAAATTCAACAAATCAATGGGAATCATTAATAGAGTTTTAAAACTTTCATTAGTGCAAAAATCAACTCGTACTCGTCTTTATCAAATAATGGCTCGACCAGTCCTATGTTATGGGAGTGAAGCGTGGACTATAAGGACGAGAGATGAAAGCAGACTAACAGCTTGTGAGATGAAATTTATGCGCCGAACAGCTGGCTACACCAAATGGGATCGAAAGAAAAATGTAGAAATCCTTCAAGAACTTAATGTGTCACCAAACTGGACTACATCTCCAGATATCAGTTAAACTGGAAGGAACATGTCTCAAGAATGGCTAGATCCAGGATCCCCAAGGCAATAATGAACTACTGTCCAAATGGGAAACGGTCACTTGGTCGACCTATGAAAAGATGGCACAAAAACCGCTTTCTCAGGCCGTGACAGTTTTTCTAGGACTAATACCTGGCAGGATGATGATGATGATAAAATTACTATTATTTTGCCAGGACCAATAAATTTGTTCACATTGGACAGATTTCTGCATTATTCACGTTCTGGATTAAACAAGTTTTACTGTAAATATTATATATATAGTATATATTTATATTTCTGATCAATATTTTTTCGAATGCAATGAAAAGTGCGGAACGTAGACTTACAGCTAGGAGTTGCCTAGCGCCAACTGTACACCACCACTTGAATTTGATAGGCTAGACAAAGTACACAAGCCCTGCATAGCTCCACCTGATACTTCTTCTAATAGTGTATGCCTTACAGTTTATTACTGCCAGAGTAGTTCGTATTATCCCTATGCCCTTCATCCAAGTAGTCTCTTGTTCTTTAACACTTATATTTAGAGGATGTCTTTGATATTAGTATTCATCAAATTTTGCTTAATCTTCACTTCTGATGTCTATCTGACTTTTTGATGTTTGTTTTGCTTTGATGTGTATTTTTGTGTATTGCTTTGATTCACGTATATATGTGTGGACATGCATGCATGTGGCTGTGCATGTGGGTGCATTAGTATAGCGTGTTTATGAAAACACACAGATTAGCCTTATTTTTGTAATATATACATGTACTAAGCAATAAGGTTGTTCTTTCTGTTAGGTGTCAGATCTTAATTTAAAAGTCATCTGTTATCTATTCAATATACCCACATCAAAGCAGATACTAATTTATTTTAGTCTTCCCCTAAGACCTCATTGTGTTACCAATAACTTTTTTTGGCAGTCTCGAATGTTCTAACTACACAAGAAATTATTTTATTGTATTTCTCATGAACAAATAACGAGTGTGTGTCTAATATCATCTCATGCTTCAAATTTATAAGTTACCAATTTAATTAATAGCATGATTTATAACAATTTTTATTGTTTTTTACAGTTACACGAAACTTGGGTTTGCTGCTAACAAGGAACCTCAGTTTATCATTCCATCAGCTATTGCAATCAAAGAATCAGCTAAAGTTGGAGATCAAGCAATACGTAGATTGACGAAGGGCGTAGAGGATTTGGACTTTTTCATTGGAGATGAAGCATTTGATGCCACAGGTTATGCAGTGAAAGTGAGTATTATCTGTTAAAAATAAAAAAAATAATATAATAGGTGAATGTAGAACTGAATGTTTGTCTTATTTTTATAACAGAAATGTAATTATTTTATAAATTTGTTTTTCAGTATCCAGTACGTCATGGCTTGGTTGAAGACTGGGATCTCATGGAGAGATTCCTTGAACAATGCATTTTTAAATATTTACGAGCAGAACCAGAAGATCATTATTTTCTGCTCACTGAACCTCCACTTAATACGCCAGAAAATCGTGAATATACTGCAGGTTAGATTCAAGAAATTATGCAATTTGTTTTCTTATTTTTTTTCTTTCACTTATCTGTATTATTGCATTAGAATAACAAAGTTCTGGCTTGTCTTAAGAAAGAAAATCTTAAAATATTTTGTATTTGTTTTATTTGTTACTTGTATATATGTAATTTACTGTACTTTGAAACTGAAGTACAAATTTCATTCTATGAATGTAACTAAAATTATGGAATTTATATTTTTATAATGGTTTTCTTCTCTGTAATAACAGATGATTTGTGTTTAGAACCTTGTCAATCACAGAAATCAACATTTTATTGTAATATAAGGTTCTTCAGGGGTCCTCATCTAGGGGATATGTGGATGGCGACCACAAGGTGCCCAAGCTGTGCAAAACATTTCTTCCACTTACTTGTGTTTTGCACTCTTTTAACTTTACTATCTAACCTCTCTTGGTTAACTCTTGTTTTTTCGACCCCGATGCTATTAGGGCATCCGAGTGCTAGGGAGTCCTTCCTTTCTTCCATTTCTTCTTTCCTTTATTTTCTTTTCTTCTCCAGAAAGCCTGACCAGAGGCTATAAGATGGCAGCCCCATCACTGGTCTTGCCTTCCTTTGGCCAGCAACCAATCGAAGGGACTATTATTATGCTTTCAAGTCTTATATGAGAATTTCCCATAAGGGAAAATTTTCTATAGGATCGTAACAGGCCTTGGCCTAATACTTGAAAGGAAGAAGAAGAGAAGAACTACAATTTTAAGTAAATTCTGTTGAATTTGAGAGGATGAGTAACCATTTTCAGCAAATTATATGAGTCGTCAGTTATATGTTGTTCATAGGGATATAATAGAATATAGCTTATGAATTTTTTTTTGTCCAAAGCCACCAGGTTGTCTTACAATATTTATGGAAGAATTCTAATCTACTTTTGAAGTTAGAGCGCGTGAAAGATGAAGTTACGTTATCCTGATTATA
This sequence comes from Diploptera punctata, assembly GCA_030220185.1. Taxonomy (NCBI): domain Eukaryota; kingdom Metazoa; phylum Arthropoda; class Insecta; order Blattodea; family Blaberidae; genus Diploptera; species Diploptera punctata. The sequence goes on from JASPKZ010007646.1 coordinate 39,532, forward strand.
TGATGGATGATAAGCAATAATGAAGAGTCCTTAAATGTAAACTTAACTTAAATTACTGACCATGGATGACCATAGAATATTTCCCTTAAAAAGATTCCTGTGTTCTGAGCAGGAATCAAACTTTGCACCTCATGAACTGTAGTCAGATGCTCTAACCACAAGACCAAGAGGCTGGTCGTTCTTCATTCTTATTTATTGCCTATTCATTTTCTAATAATTTCATTTCTAATATGTTCTTCTCTTGTACAACCTTTCACAGCCCGTAGGAAACAGAAAAAGTAAAATTCAGGCAGCGGAAATGAGATTCCTACGGGCTGTGAAAGGTTGTACAAGAAAAGAACGTATTAGAAATGAGAATATTAGAGAGGAACAAATAGAACACAGGAACAATTGGATAGAACATATGCAAAGAATGACAGAGGATAGGATACCAAAGATGACACTGATGTATAATCCTGGAGGATGAAGATCACTAGGAAGACCAATTAAGTGTTGGGCTGAACAGATGTGAGATCGGAACACATAATCTGTGAAGAATGATTATGATTTTCTAATTGAATTGGTCATTGCTAAAGGCCCTTTCTCTAATTTTTTTTCAAAAAATGAATTAACTACAGATTCAGCATCCCTACATATATACTATAGGGGGATAATCATTTAAGATAATTTTCAAATATTGTGGCCTGTATAACCATAAGAAAGAGTTCTGGTATAAGTGTGATTATGACTTCTATGCCTGTTCATAGATAATAGGGTGGTCCATTAACTTAAATAAAAAAGATGATTATGTAATATATATGTATATAATTTAATTGAACACAAAAAATCTTGTGGCATATTCACAACACTGACATAATAATTAATGAAAGTTAGTTTAGAATAGATAACGTTTGACTTTACACTAATTTTCTATATAAGTATCTAAATATACGTTTCTAGTCCCGCGCCGTAGCCCAGCGGTTAAGGTAGGAAGCCTTGGTGCAGAGCTACGGGACTTGCGCTGGTTCGAGTCTCCATGGGGGAAGAAATTTTCTCATGGTATTTCGGCCAGTATGGGACCGGTGCCCACCCAGCAACATGAGGCAATTGGGTAGCTACAATAAGTAGCGGCTCCAGGTTGAGGAACCAACTATAACGGCTGGGGGACTCGACATGCTAACCACATGTCACCCCTATACTGGCTGTTGATCATCTACCTCTGTGATTGACACATGTGGATGTGAAGGGCCAGCAGCTGGCTAGTAAAAGGGCAACCGCTGAAAAGTGGAAAGACCCTCAATCGGAAGATATACGTTTCTTACCTCTCCTCATATAAATCTTCTAAGTAGATCGCAATTTCGAGACCATAACTGTCTCATCCTCAGTACTTTCTTGGTGACTGATGTTATGTCGATCGGAAGGAACTCTTCTTCCCTCTGTTGGTGAACCGATGAACCTGTGGATCAGGTCAAAATTTGCGGGAATTTTGAAGTTCATAAGTTTTCCTTTGTTTTTCTGAATGTGGATCTTTTCCCAAACTGTGAGTTCTTTTTGTTTGTCTATTTGTTTAATTAGACTGGCTTTTGATTCAATAAAATGTTTTTCGGACCAAGCATGAGCAGCTACTGCTGACTGTTCCACTTCTCCATTTTTGATGTTTCTAAGATGTTCTTTCACCCTTGTTTTCAAATTTCTTTTCGTTTTTCCAATATAAATTTTGTCACAATCCCTGCATTTGATCTGATAAATTCCTGATTTGTTTTCATTTTCAATTCTTTCATTTTTATTGGTTTTAATTATCCTATTAAGGTTGTACTCATTCTTTGGTGCTAATCTTATATTAAACTTTTTGAAAATTTTTTGAAATTTATAGTGTTTCAATGGCTGGTAAGAGAATTTCCTGAATTTTATTTTTTCTGTTTCTTTTATAAGTGTGCTTTCATTTATTAATTTTTGTCTTTTAAATTTATTTATTTTCTTGTGTATCATATTTTCTTCATAACCATTATCTATTGCAACATTAATTATGTGTTCTTTTTCTTTTTCATGGCTTTCTTTGCTCATAGGAGTATTTACCAATCTATGTGTCAATCTATTGAATACTGCCTCTTTGTGAGCAAAATGGTTGAATCCTGAAGCTTTAATATAGTTGTCAATATGTGTAATCTTTCTGTAAATTCCAAATTCTATCTTGTTTTCTTTATTTCTTCTTAAAGTGAGATCTAAAAATGGGATTTGTCTTTCATTTTCAGTTTCCATGGTAAATTTTATAGTTTTACTCTGAATGTTCAACAGCTTTAAAGCATCCCTCTATTTGCTTGTGATTCTCAATAGCAATTACATCGTCAATGTATCTACTCCAAAATTTGAAAATCAAAGGATGTCCACTTGTTATTTTCTCCTCAAAACTTCCCATAAATAAATTGGCCAAAAAAGGGGTGATAGAGGATTTCCCATAGAAAGCCCAGAATTTTGTTTGAAAAATGTTCCATTATATGTAAAAAACATTTGTTCAATGCACAATTTACTTAGAATTATAAATTCTTTTATACATTCTTTTTCTAATTTGTTTTTATTTAACCATTTTTCCAAAATTTCAAGAGTGGTGTCTCTAGGGATGCTGGGAAACAATGAAACTACGTCAAACGACACTACTCTTTCTGTTGGTTCTATTTGTGTGTTTCTCTAATTTTCCTATTAGTTGAAACGAGCCATCTATTGAGTAGTTATCAAATTCTTCCATTTTCTTGTATTCATTGCATAACCAATTTGATATTAGGTATGTAGGTGACATTATACTGTTGATAATGGGCCTCATTTTATCTCTGCCCTTGTGAATTTTTGGGAGACCATGCATTTGTGGATTTTAGGATTAGGGACTGTTATATGTCTACACAGATGGATCTACTATTGATAACTCAGGATCAGGAATTACATGTGCATTATTTTCATTTTATCAACCAGCAGGATACCACACAACAAATTTTGATGCGGAAGTAACGGCTATTCATATTTCACTCCAACAATTACTATACAGAATAAATAAATTTCAAAATGCTGTCATATTCTCTGATTCTAAGGCAGCAATATATGCAATAAATTCACACAAAATGAAGTCAATACAAATTAAAGAGTGCTACAAAATGATTCAACAACTCCAAAAACTACAGAAAAGAATTCAATTGCAATGAATACCTGCACATTGTGGAATTGCTGGAAATGACACTGCTGATTTTCTTGCAAAAAAAGGCTCCAATTTAATTCAGAATACTACTAAAAGCTTACCTTTCACATCCATAAAAAGAATAATTAAAAACAAATATAAAACCAAACAAAACCAAGACATATGTAATAAAGCCAAAGACAAAAAATGGAATATTTTAGTAAAGAAGCCAGATATTATTCCAGAAATTCCACATAAAACTACAGTAGCAAAATTTAGACTGTTTACAGAACATGACTATTTGGCCAAACATTTATATAAAATAGGAATCTACTCGAATCCAAATTGTCCTCTATGCAACAAAGACGAAGAAATGAATGAAGAACACCTACAAACCTGTGAAGTATTACCTGTTGGATCCACCATAGAGAAATATTGGAGAGCAAGAACGCTAATGGCTTCGGTGCCAAGGCCCAGCATTTGAAAACAACAACAACAGGATTAGGGACTTTCAACCGAATTTATCTTGTTTCGTTAAAATTTTGTTTATGTTTTTGAAGGTGTTATCTTCTTTAATGCATTTTGGAAGTGGATCAGATTTTATTTCAGTATATTCTACAGATTCTAAAACTTTTTCCATCCTATTTTTATATTCTTTGTTATCCATGATTACTAACTGATTACCTTTGTCAGCCTTTGTGATTATTGCATGCTTATTGTTAATTTCTTTAATAATTTTCATGTTTCCCAGTCCTCTTTTATTTCTTGGTATTTCCTTTATTTCTTCTTTTATTTTACCACATTCATTTCTAATTAAAATGTTTTCTTCCAATTGAGGGTCTTTCCACTTTTCAGCAGTTGCCTTTTTACCAGCCGGCTGCTGGCCCTTCACATCCACATGTGTCAATCACAGAGGTAGATGATCAACAGCCAGTGTAGGGGTGACATGTGGTTAGCATGTCGAGTCCCCCAGCCATTATAGCTGGTTCCTCAACCTGGAGCCGCTACTTATTGTAGCTACCCAATTGCCTCACGATGCTGGGTGGGCACCGGTCCCATACTGGCTGAAATACCATGAGAAAATTTCTTCCCCCATGGAGACTCGAACCAGCGCAAGTCCCATAGCTCTGTGCCAAGGCTTCCTACCTTAACCGCTCGGCTACGGCACAGGATTAAAATGTTTTCTTCTGTTTCCAAATCATCTATTATTACTTCTACGTCAGCTACGTAGTCTTCAATTTTGTCAGAATAATTCACACATGTTTTGAACCCTTTTTCTAAAATTTCTAATTCTCTATGGTTGAAGGATTTTGAAGACAAGTTAATTACATTATTTCCACTTATTTTCCTTGTTTTTGGTGTTTTCCTTACTTTTCTTTGCTTTTGATTTCAAATTTTCAATTTTCTTATTTTGTCTAGTTACTTTTTCTTTTATGCTTTTGTTTAGTTTGTTGAAAAATTTTTCTTCTAATCTATCCCAAAAAAATTACCTACATGTTTTGAAATGTTTAAATGTAGGAAGTATAATTTAGTGTCCAAACTGCTAATAATTTTGTAGTGTTTGCTTTTTTCCATATTCAAAATTTTTTTCTCAACTGTCTTCTGTTCTTTTGAACCATTGTTATATTTAACTGTTTTTCAAACAAATTTAGGTGTGATATCTAGATCTAAACATGTTTTTATAAATTTTACATCCATCATCTTCTTTCTTCTTTTTTCTCTGAGTTGATTGAAAGTTTTGATGTCTTTTCTTAATCCTGCTAAATTTGTATTGAAATTTAAAGTTGAGGTTATGTAGCAGTCGGCCATCTTGTTTCCTATGTAGACTTGAGTCGTCACTTATATTTAACTTTTATAGGATAAATAAACCTCATAGTGATTAATTCCTATAAAAGTTAAATCTAAATATACGTTGTATTTACAACAGACTCTGGTCTAGAAGTTCTGATGCCTACCATGGTTGGACCAAGAATGCTTGTTTCCTTGCAAGGCTCACAGAAGCGTGGTATGGGTTCTGGAAAACCAGTTCAAACCTGATTTTCTTTCTAGAATATTCAATGAATTTAATGTTCTTATGTTGGCAGATCTGTGTTGTCATATTTAGGTAGGGTAGTTTTAATTCTCCAGTAATGAAGCTGAAATTATATATTGCATCCATATTCAAAGTTAGCACGATACAAATAATTTAAGAAAAATAAGGTTGACAAACATAAACTTAAACCAAATTTATAATAAATGCAAGTCATTCTCTAACAATGAGAATGCTGACCTAGTAATTTTAACATATAACTACGTGACTTTCAACATGCAGCTCTTATACACACACATACAGCAGGTGCACTTTAAACCAAGAAATATAAATTCTTAATATGTTTAGTACATCTACCTGGAAGACGCACAGAACGCGGATTTCTGGCCACAAGGAATTAAGGTCAGAAGATTTCGATTTCGGAGATACTCATGGAGAAGGGAAGAAGACGACGGGGTGGAACTACAATAACTTAAACAAGAACGTGGCAAAGAAAAATGAACCCCAGCAGAATAAGGAAATAAATATACTACTATGGAACATAGAGGGAATAAGAAACGCACTACCCTACATACCAAAGAAGACAATAGACAATACGGACGTCATGATACTCACAGAGACCTTCCTTACCGAAGACATAGAATTACAAGGTTACTACGCCATACATGCACTAGCAACCCCGACGGAGGGAAGACCAGCAGGGGGAGTCACATGTTTCATAAAAGGGAGAACAGGAGATATTGAAGGAATTACCAAGGAGGAAAAACATGATCATAGTACAAACCTCCACAGTAACAATAATAGGAATATACATACAACCAAGTGCTCCCATCGAAAACATAATAGATAAAATATCAACAGCCATCGAACAAACAAAAACAGATAAAAATGTAATACTCGCCGGAGACTTTAACTGCAGGCTCGATAAGGAAACTGCCAAAACACACATTCTGCTAGAGACTCTAGAAGAGGAAGGGTTCAAAATAGCGAATACAAAGGAGACCCCAACTTATTTCGCACAGAACGGCCACAGCACGATCGATCTAGTATTCTTTAAAGGAGAAAATCTAAAACTAAACAAACAAAACGGGCTATGGAACTCCGCAGCGGCACCCATACGGAAACACATCCCGATAATGACAAGTTTCCATATGAAAATATACCGCAAACGAGGAAAGAAGCGAATGGACCAAATATATACACCAGGCAAATACAACAGGAAGTAATAAAACTCAACGAAGAAAACATCGAGAAAGCAAGGGATCTAATAGAAGAAGGCAAACTCGAAGAAGCCCTAGAAATCTCCACCCAAGTGATGAAGAAAGCTATAAAAGTAAGAAAAAGAAGATATGCACAAATATGGTTCGACCAAGAATGCTACAAGGAAAGGAAAGAAACATTGCATGCACTACACATAGCAAAAACCTACAAACGACAGGAAGACCTACCTAACCAAGTACGCAGAAAAGAGAAGGAACTACAAAGGAATACTAAAAAGGAAAAGAGAAGAATATACAGAAAGACAAGGAAGAAAGCTAGCGGAGGACGCAAAATCAAATCCGTTTATAGCATTGAAAAAGAGAATCTCACCCACAACAGGAGAAATTCACATACAAAAATGGGAAAGCCACTTCTCAGACCTACTGAATAAGCAGGACATGGACCGAGCATATGACTTGGACAAAACGAAACTCACACAGATCCAAGAACCGATAACATCACAAGAACTCAGAAAGGCAATAAATGGAGGGAATAACAAAAAATCTGCAGGCCCAGACAACATCTACATGGAACACCTCAAAGAATCGCTCGACAACTTAGAGGAACTATGGAAAGACTTGATGAACAAATGCATACAGAAAGGAGAAATTCCGGAGAGATGGAACACAGCGACCCTAAAGATACTATATAAAGGAAAAGGGGACAGAGCATCACCTGATTCATTCAGAGGAGTAGCGCTAGAAAACGCCTCCTTTAAAGTGTTCACAAAGATCCTCAATGAAAGACTCCTAGAAGCGACCAAGGGACACATCCCGGAAAACCCCAATTTGGATTTACGAAAGGCAGAAGCACTGTACAAGCAGTGAAATATCTAATGGACCAAATAGAAGACGCCCTAAGACATACAAGAGGGAAGTACCATGCAGTATTCGTCGATTTCAAGAAGGCTTTTGACTCAATAAACAGACAAAAGCTCATTGAGAAACTGAAACAGATGATCGGAAAGGAAGACCCACTAGTGAGAATAATCGAAGCCTGCCTACAGCGAAACATAGTCCAAGTAAACAACAATGTTGAAATTTCGGAAGATATAGTACAGACGAACGGAGTTCTGCAAGGAGATCCCATGAGCCCCACACTGTTTAACATCTATACAGCAGACGTGAACACCATAATCGAGGAAAACTCAAAAGCAAAACTAATCTTATATGCAGACGATATGGTGATAGGAGCAACAGAAAAGGAGGACATACAAAAAGCAATAAAAAGATTAGAGATCTGGGCACAGGAGAACAACGTGCAGATAAATGAAGAGAAAACAGTCCAGATGACATTTAGAAAAGGGGGAAAATCAACATCAAAAGACAACATAACACTACTCAATCAACCACTACAAAAAGTGGGAAAATACAAATATTTAGGATTCACTCTACAGACAACAGCAACGTCCTTCGGAATACACATCCAAGAAAGAGCAGCGGCAGCCATCCGAACATCATACAATATCCCGAATCTGGCCAACTTATCGACAGGTACAGCAATGCAGTTATTCAAAACGACAGTGGCACCAGTTATTACATATGGAATAGAGATAATTTGGGAAAAACTTAAGATCGGAGATCTGATAAGAATCGAAAAAGTCAAAGCAATGTTCATGAAACGGATCCTGAGAATAGGAAAAACAGCGCCATCTCGTTTTGCTTATGAACTCATGAGAGAGACCTACTTCATAGAGGACATAAGAACCCAATTCTATCTACAATCCACAGAACCATACCAGAAATTCATAAGCATCAGAAATAGGAAGAAGAAGGAAATAGACATAGATTTCTACACCACAACTGCCATGCTGGACGACAGATGGACCAGAGAGTGCAACCCCCAGAGACACGTCACAACACGACTCGCAGTACACGGATTTCACAACAAGATATGTACAAACAAGAAATTCCACGAGCCGACCGAAGAATGCAAGTGTGTGTTGTGTGGACAGAGATGTGGCAAATACCACATCATAACATGTGCGAAAAGGACAAAACCCATTAGAGACTACAGCAAAGACTAAACCACCACTAATGCTCAACCTGAGTGCACATTTATTATTATTATTTAGTACTTGATTTACTAAACATATACTAATTGGATGGTGTTATGCATCACCTGGCTATGCGTCATTATGTAACTTCAAGAAAAATATGTTTAAAGTTTAAGTCAATCTTCACTATTTATTGTAACGCCAAACTAACAACACTCGATATTGCAAGTTATTTTTCTAGTTTGACAGTTATGCATCAACAATCTACGAGCGGGAACATTTGTCACTTAGCTGCATGATGCAAATTTAGATTAGTATGTATGAAGATCTAGTTTCATAGCCGTTTGTTGCAAAACATAGAATCTCTGATAGATATATATATTAAATTTGGGAATTTTTAACATTATGAGGTTCAATTAATAATAATTAAATGAATCGTGATTTTTTCTTACCTCATACATCTATGTTTCTTTAAACACAGCACTGCAGTATCGGCGACACTTTGTCGTCATCGTCAGCTGTTTTCACGACTGTCAATTTTTTCTCCTTTTTGCCGGTAATTATCCAGACTGCCCTCTGGTTTTCTTTTGAAGGAATTCCTCTTCAAACTGCCATCTCGTGTTATTTTGGATGAATCATTTCCTAAACTGCTATCTGTTGTATTTTTGAAGAACTTTGTAATCAAGCTTGGTTCTTCCGGAATCTCAAAGTTCATAGTTCTAGTATGGTTTTTTTTGAATATATATTATTACAAAAATATAATAAAATGAATGGGGTAATACGAAGACATTTTGGTAAACAGATGAGGACAGAGACAAAACTAAGATTACATAACGTCACATCAAAAGCTGCTCTAAAATACGGAAGTGAAATTTGGATTTTAAATAAAAGAAACTCTCATAAACTTCAAGTAAGCCAAATGCGCTTCTTACGATCATTGTTAGGAGTTAATAGACTGGATCACCAAAGGAACACTACTATCAGAGGAAAACTTGGAGTAGCAAGTTTAAATGAAGATATCCAAAGATACCAACAAGAATGGAAAAATCATCTGAGAAGAATGGCAAGAAATAGACTTCCAAAATTGGCATTCCAATATACCCCAACTGGACATAGGGACCAAGGAAGACCAAAACATCGGTGGAAAGATCAAGACCATCTTCGCTAGGTTTACCGTACAGGCCACATGGCCTAAAACGAATTTGTTCATGATGATGATGATTTTTTCCCAAACTGTTAAATCCAAAGGATTAGATAGATGTTTTAAAAGTTTTGCTTCTTTTTCAATCCTATGATGCTCTAATAAACTATGTGCTGCTATAGCTGATTTTTCAATTTCTCCGTTCTTTATGTTTCTGAAGTGCTCTTTTTTACGAGTATCCAAGTTCCTTTTTGTTTTTCCTATATATATCTTGTTGCAATCTTTGCAATCAATTTGATAAATCCTAGATTTTTTGTTGTCTGGGGTATTACATTTATTATTAGTTAACAGCAGATTACCCAGGCTGAATTTGTTAATTGGAGCTAATGTTATATTAAAATTTCTCAAAATTTTTTGAAACTTATTATGAACTTGAGGATGGTAAGTGAATTTCTTGAATTTTACATCTTTCTTGGGACCATGATGTAAGGTGGTGTATTCCTGTAACCTTTTTTGTTGTTTGAATTTCTTTAATTTATTCTTTATAATGTCTTCATCGAAACCATTTATTTTAGCAACATGAACAATATGATTATATTCCTTGTCAAAATCTTCTACATTAAGTGGAATATTTAACAATCTGTGTAATAGACTATTGAAAATTGCATGTTTGTGTGTCAAATGATTAAAACCTGAAGATTTTATGTAGTTGTCAGTATGTGTGTCTTTTCTGTAAATGTTAAATCCAATTTTTTGCTGTTGTTCATTCCTTATTAAGTATAAGTCTAAAAAAGGAATCTTGTTATTTTGTTCCATTTCAATAGTGAATTTCACTGACTCATCCTGAAGATTAAGCAATATCGCTGTAATTGATAAAAAATACATTCAAGATGCTTTGAAATTGCTTAATCTTCAGGATGAGTCAGTGAAATTCACTATTGAAATGGAACAAAATAACAAGATTCCTTTTTTAGACTTATACTTAATAAGGAATGAACAACAGCAAAAAATTGAATTTAACATTTACAGAAAAGACACACATACTGACAACTACATAAAATCTTCAGGTTTTAATCATTTGACACACAAACATGCAATTTTCAATAGTCTATTACACAGATTGTTAAATATTCCACTTAATGTAGAAGATTTTGACAAGGAATATAATCATATTGTTCATGTTGCTAAAATAAATGGTTTCGATGAAGACATTATAAAGAATAAATTAAAGAAATTCAAACAACAAAAAAGGTTACAGGAATACACCACCTTACATCATGGTCCCAAGAAAGATGTAAAATTCAAGAAATTCACTTACCATCCTGAAGTTCATAATAAGTTTCAAAAAGTTTTCAGAAATTTTAATATAACATTAGCTCCAATTAACAAATTCAGCCTGGGTAATCTGCTGTTAACTAATAATAAATGTAATACCCCAGACAACAAAAAATCTGGGATTTATCAAATTGATTGCAAAGATTGCAACAAGATATATATAGGAAAAACAAAAAGGAACTTGGAAACTCGTAAAAAAGAGCACTTCAGAAACATAAAGAATGGAGAAATTGAAAAATCAGCTATAGCAGCACATAGTTTATTAGAGCATCATAGGATTGAAAAAGAAGCAAAACTTTTAAAACATCTATCTAAACCTTTGGATTTAACAGTTTGGGAAAAAATATATATTAAAAAAAACATACTAGAACTATGAACTTTGAGATTCCGGAAGAACCAAGCTTGATTACAAAGTTCTTCAAAAATACAACAGATAGCAGTTTAGGAAATGATTCATCCAAAATAACACGAGATGGCAGTTTGAAGAGGAATTCCTTCAAAAGAAAACCAGAGGGCAGTCTGGATAATTACCGGCAAAAAGGAGAAAAAATTGACAGTCGTGAAAACAGCTGACGATGACGACAAAGTGTCGCCGATACTGCAGTGCTGTGTTTAAAGAAACATAGATGTATGAGGTAAGAAAAAATCACGATTCAGTTAATTATTATCTCTGATAGAACTGATGGCATTTACATTTTTCTTTATAATAAGGCTATATTTAAAGCTTTAGCGCTAAAAGTGTGCGTACACTTAATTTAATGAGCCAGTGCAACAGATGGCATCAAAAACTAAAATAAAAAAAGGCACTTAGCTGGTTGATGCATAACATTGTCCAATTGTGCTGTACTGTACTGTAAATAAACTTGCATAATATATTACTCCCCGACTCCGTCTGTAGAGGGAAATGTGGTACTACTTTTATCTGCCATATGACTGAATTGTGTAAGGAACTGTTATGGATAGAAACTTTGTTCTTAGACTACATCATATTTTATGGGAAATAAGACTGAATATAAGGTAAGATGGTACCAATAATTAGGAACTTCCATTTGTTATTTATTTATGACAAAAATTATGTATGGGTCTATCTGATCAGACGTTTACAGTTTTTCCATGATCTCAATAGATATCCTTTATTTGCAATTTCATGACGAGCAGAATATATACTCTATGTTGACTCACCTATAAATTCTGCTCTTATTTTCACCATATCCTCAATGACTATGTAGGGTATTTTTTAAGAAACTGTTTGAAAACATTCAAAATAATTTGTTTCTCTCTGCTTTTCAAATGGTTTCTTTTCCAATGTTTTAGGAAATTTTACAGAAAGCAGTCATTTTGAAACAATAAAAATCCTAACATATTCTGCATAACACATGCATAAGAATATAACAATGCTTATTTAATCTATTAAAATTATAATTATCTATTTTAAAGTTATCCCAAATAATTTATATAGACATGTGCTGTATAATCTTCTTCTTCATCCTACCAGTCTTAGGCTTATAGGCCTATTACGATCTCACTGATGAATTTGTATACAGCATTTCCATGGACCACCCAGAGATGTCTTCTCTACAATAACGAAGCATGGCCTTTGGGAACTCTATCTGAACTCATTTGTCGCAAATGATTCATCCAGTTGTTCTGGTATTCAGTGACTGGTTCTGAACATAGTTCCTTCAAGACATCATCATTGTGTTTGTGATCCCATTTGGTATATCCTACTGTATATCTCATGAATCTCATTTCACTAGAAGTTATCCTGCTCTCTTCTCCTTTCCTCAAAGTCCATGCCTCACTGCTGTAGCAAAATGCAGGTCTATGCTACATAATATATATTTTAATTATTTTTATTTCATTTATTTCGAGTATTAGAGAGCGAACTACTTTTTTTACACACTTAAAGGTAAAACCATTATTCGACCGATTGAAATGCAGTCATACATCTGGTTTGTTTTCTTTACAACTGGAACTTAGCCTGGAAAATTTACAGATATACATTCCATGCTTAAAGAACTTTCTCCAACCTTCATATAGAGTCAAAGTTGAGCATTTCATTTTTATTTTCATGCTAAAACGCCCTTACTGCAGGGTAGAGGGCCTTTTAGCAGTGACCTTGTCAATTAGCTGTATTGGAGAAAGGCCTTTTTAACAATGACCAATTCAATTGGGCTTGAAGTGGGCATTTGTGACCAGTGGATCCTTATCTGGAATATTTCATTTGAGGAACCTGAGACATTTGGGACAATCTATATTACATAGCAGCCACATTACTTTTTTTTTCTGGATTCCATTAGTAGCTATATCAGGCATATAGAATAAGAAGTCAGAAAATAAGTCATCATCCTCTTATTGTGTCTTCCTTTCAGAAGGTCGATTCCAAATATGCCTCCAACCATCAGTCGTATCTTCTCTCTTGTAGACTTTTCTTCACTTGGTTAATCCATCTTTCTCATGGTCTACCTCGTGGTCATTTTCCGTGCATCTTGAGATTTAACAGTCTTTGTGGTAGTCTTTCCTTTTCCATTCTTTTTAAATGTCCAAACCATTTTAGTCTACTTTTTTCTATGTAGAAAATAAATAAAAATAAAGATGTCGTCTACATAGCGAAACCATATCTTGGGTTTGAGAGGTGTCGTATCTAAGCATAGCTACTCCATGTGTTTGCTCGTAGAAGTCATTGTTGTAATCTGGAACCACGGGGAAGAGAAATTAGATGAATTTCTGACACACATCAACAACATAAACTCCAGTATACAATTCACCGTAGAAAAAGAAACAGATAACAGCATAGCATTCCTAGACATCCTGATCAAAAGGGAAGAAGACAGCAACATTTATCACACTATCTACAGAATACCCACCCACACTGACAGGTATCTTCATAAAACCTCGAATCATCACCATAAAAAAAATTTGGAATCATCAAATCATTGACAGATCGAGCCAAAAAACTTTGTCATCCGGATTTATTAAAAACGGAACTTCAACACCTCCCATACGGTATTCACAGCCAATGGATACACCAGGAAAGAAACCAACCGAGCCAATCATCCCAGATGATACAACAGCAACAGCAGCAAGGAATCAGAGGAAAAAACTTCAACCAGGGCACTTTTACCTTCATTAAGAATGTAACGGACCGCATTGGAAAACTACTAAAGAAAGAAGACATAAAGACAGTGTACAGGCCTACAAAGAAAATCAAGAACCTTCTCAGACCTATAAAGGATCAATTCCATCCCCATCAGACAGCAGGCATATACAGGATACCATGCAGTTGTGGAAAAGTGTATATAGGCACCACTAAATGCAGCATCGCAACCAGACTTAAGGAGCATGAAAGATACAGTCGTCTTAAACAAATGGATAAGTCGGCAATAGCAGAACACTCTTTACTTGATGGCCACAGAGTACAATACCAGAATACAGACATATTATCTAACTGCACACACTATTTTACCTGTCGACAACAAGAAGCCATCGAAATATTCAAACATAAAAACAGTTTCAATAGAAAAGAAGAATCATTAAAAGTCAACAAAGTATGGATACCGGTTCTAAAAAACGCAGAATGTAAACCTCTACAAGTACAGTCGACTAGACCATCAAACAGCAATCTCATTGGAACAATGGAAGTCCCTACTACTGTCCAATTAGAAGGCAGATATAATGTACAGTCAACTAGACCATCAAACAGCAATCTCATTGGAGCAATGGAAGTCCCTAATGCGGACCAATCAGAAGGCAGATATAACTTACGAACACATTGCGGTGAACGTACAAATAGGACAGACAGTGGATAGAATTGCCAGTCTCAAGACAACCCTTGAGGATGCCAGACGCAGTCTCTGGCAAAACGTCGGGGAACTACAAGCCTCACGACCATGGCCTACAGCCCGAAAATCTCCTTCAAGATCATCATAATGTAATGTTTCTTTTAACTTAAAATAAAATTCTTTACACCTCACCTCATATCCTGTCTTTTATTTATTTATTTAGAAGACAAAATATCAAGTGAGGTGTATAGAATTTTATTTTAAATTAAACCTCATAGTGATATTCCTATAATAGTTCAATGTAAAGAGTATTTTGAACTGCTGTAAACATGAATTTACTTTATTTCTTTTACTTTCACCATTTAAAAAAATAAATAACATGGAGAGGTTCAGCAAGCAGCCTATGAATCTTTATTAAGAGATTAAAAAAAATTCTTTGCCATAGAAGTACACGGATTGAATTTTAGAAATGTTTTAAAGTTCTGAGCCAACTTCGTTGGTTCGATGAACATGCTCTGCTCTTTATCGATTGTACAAAAGCCAGCTTCGTTGACTCATTAAACTTGCTTGGCTCCTTATCGATGTAAAGCAGCTGACTTCGTTAGCTCAATGAACTTGCTCTGCTATATATCAATTGCACAGAAGTGAGATAATTGATCAAATAAATTGAATATCTTTGATGTTTAACGCTGAAGATCGACATGATGTGACGTAAATTGCGGGGAAACAAAATTTCAGGAATGTAAAAGTGGGGTGTTTGATACATTGTGAATATAGGGAAACTGAAGGGACCATTAAAAAATGTTGTAAAAGGCAGGAAAACATAAAATGCGGGAACGTAAAAGCGGGGTAATACTGTATATATACATATTCTCTTTAATTTGCTTACTTGTAGTAGCTAGTAGGTGGCAGTGGAGACCGAGTTCCCACTACATCTGGTAATAATAGAGAATATGTATAAGAAAAATAAATGTTTGTTCTGGATTCACCTGGTAGCTTAAGTGGTAGCACACTGAGATATCAACTCAGAAGTCCGGGTTCAAATCCCGTCCAGGCATTTATTTTTATCTTGTCACATATACACACGAGGGTCAGTCAAAAAGTAATGCCTCTTATTTTTTCACTTTTAATAAGTTAGTTATGTGAAAAATTTCAATTCTGCACAATTCCTCAAACATTCTTCACCATTCCACTGCAGTAATAACTTCCTAAGTCAACGGTTGGCAGCACTGCATTCTCTAATTGAATTCTTGAATGCAGAACATGAAACGCCCTTATGCATTCATGAAAGGTTGAAAAATGTGTATGGGGATTCAACAGTGGATGTCAGTACTGTTAGATGATAGGTTTGTCGCTGTAAAGAAACTGAAGGACAAACACAATTGGCTGATGCAAAATGGGGCGAAAGGATGGCGACATCAGTGACTCTACACAACATTCAGCAGGTTGATGAGATCACTCGTGAAGATCCCAGGGTAACAACAGATGAATTGTATCTCATTCTCACCATCAGTAAATGTAGTGTGATGATGATCATTCAACAGCTGGAGTACTCAAAAGTTTGTTCACGGTGGGTACTACAAATCTTAACCTACCAGAATAAAGAGACGAGGAAAAAGCAATAACCTCCGTACTCTTGCAGCACTTCAATTTGGAGGGTGAGGAGTTTTTGAGGAAAATTGTGACTGGAGATGAGATGTGGGTTCATTTTTTTGAACCTGAATCAAAGAGGCAGTCAATGGAATGGCTTCACACAATCTCGCCAAAGAAGAAAAACTTTAAAACTGTGCGATCAGCAGGGAAAGTTTTGGTGATTGTGTTTTGGGATGCAGAAGGTGTGATTCTGGTTGATTTTTTGGAGCAGGGATGCACAATAAATTCTGTCCAACATGTCAGCACCCTAAAAAAAAACTTAAAACACGTCTTTTGACGATTTCACCCCAAGAAAAGCTACGGCAGATGTTCTTCTTTTGCATGACAATACAAGGCCACACACCACTAAAGAGATTGTGAAACTTGGATGGGAAAGTCTTGCCTCATCCACCTTATAGCCCTGACCTAGCACCATCTCATTTCCATCTGTTTGGGCCACTAAAGGAAGCCCATCGTGGGATTCGTATTGAGGATGAGGAGGCCTTAAAAACATCTGTGCATCGATGTGCTTTTTACCACAGTGGAATATATGCCCTTGTTAAAAGGTACACAAAAACAGTGGAAAAGGATGGAGATTATATTGAAAAGTGACAAATTAATTGTCAATGTTGTGCGTTTCATAGTATGTAAAATGCATTTAAATATCTTCACAATTAAAAGAGAAAAAAAAATAGGCTTTTTGACTGACCCTTGTGTATATGTATGTATGTGTGTATATATATATATATATATATATATATATATAGGGTGTAAATGAATTATACCGCACAAAATTAATACGTGTAGAGGAGTATTATATAAGCATTTTGAGATAATGAACTAATGGTCTACGAATAAAAATGTCCAAGTTATGATTCAATTTGTAAAATGGTTGGCATGCCACTGATTGTTTCAAATAAAAATTGGAATAATATGATACAGAGACAAATTTCAATTCGTAAAATCCTAACTTATTCATCAATTAATCATTCAGGATGAATAATTATAGCCATACTTCTAGGTGAAAATCTGTGATTAGTCTATTTTGCTAACTGTAACTTGCAACAAGTATGCGCCTTTAGCTCTGTGGTTATAGCAGTCCTACTACCGATGGAAATGTAAGATTGATGCATCACTTTCGAAACTAACTACAGTATGTGTACACTTTTTTTTCTTTTCTTCTTTTATTATGTGCATATTGTAAATTAGTTACGTACCTAGATTTACTTTTTAATTAATTATTAATTCATTATTTTACAGAATTTGGTATTGAAATGTCGGTGCAGTACATGAGTTACAAAACTACCTATGTACGTATTGTACAGCAATTGTTTGAAATGTAAAAATAATACACATACTGTAGTACAATAGGTTTCGCAAATAAAATGTATAATTGTACTGTACAGTACTTACATACTTAGATAAATGGTAGTGCAGTGATTACAAGAGTAATAACGTGGAGAGGTACAGTGCATGTACACATGAAATACATAATGTTATTTGGAAATAAAAGCAATACATTTGAGTAAACCAGACAAAAGTAAAGCACTGCAGACTCATTAGAGAAATTGTTCAAATTGACCACCTTCATTCTCACAACACAGGTGACATAAGCGACTAAAGGATTCTCGTATCCTGTTCAAGTTACTGAATCTCTCGCGGATCAAATCACATGCTGCGATTTTGCATACAACTAACAGTTCATCTCTATCAACAGTGGTTGCGTACACCAATGTTTTCAGGTGTCCCCACAAAATAATCAGGTGGACAGAGATCTGGTGAGTGAGGGTGCCACACTACAGTTGAACTACCTCTTCCTATATCCAACGGCCAGGACACACTTCACGCAAATGATTTTACACATTCCGGCAGAAATGGGGACGAGCTTGATGTGAAGAGGAACTTATTCTAGCAATTTAGGTAGGACATGCTGTAAAAGTGTCTTATAAATTATATCATTTAATCTCTGGGGAAGAAGGTAGGTGGTCAGAAATGACGCCTACCCATACATTCACTGAAAATCTCTGCTGGTGACCCCTCTCGAAGATGGCATGAGGATTTTCATAATCCCACACATGACTGTTCTTTGAGTTCAGAACCAGCCCATCCATATTAAATATTACCTCATCAAGGAATAACACTGAGGAAAAGAAGTGCGGTGGCTGCGACAAAGCCCAATTACAAAATTGTACCCATTGAGCGAAGTCCACTGGCCGTAAGGCTTCTCATATGGTTCGTGCCCATTACACGTAGAACAGTAGGAGTACTATTAGAAGGATCATCTCCCATTCTATGAAGAACATTTTCTTTGAACTCTGCAGTGCGGCACGTATGTCTTTCACTGGCATCTACTCTGTTTACCTTCAAAGTCCCATGCTCCTGCAAACGCCTATCAACAGGCTTTAAGGTTGTTGGGTGAGGATGGGGTCTATTCGGATACCATTCCATGTACATGGCAGCAGCTCTTGCACCATTACCTTATGCTGCACCATAAATCAGATGCATTTCGGCAAGTTCAGCATAACTATTTAAGATGTTCCATGATGCTTTCATGTTATGCAACTGATACTGAAGCGACTTCTAATTAGATGTTAATATAATAAGCAATACAAGAATAGGTATTTTACGCATGCCTATACTGAACAAATTTCAGTGTCAATATATCACAGTACACATGCAGGGGGGGAAAAAAAAAGTGATTTGAACCATCAGTGTTTGAATCTCAAATCCATCACTTTAACCATTAAGTCACACATTAACTACACAGATTCTGCATGTTTCATTCTGAGCTAAGACTCTCATTGTTCCGATGCTACTTTAACCAGTGCAGTGGTGTGCAATCATCTGCTAAGTTTGACATTTTAAGGAATTTGATGACCCAAAATTTCACAAACGTTGATGAATTATTAGAAATCAGGATTTTGGAATTATTACTATTACAAACTGCTGGTTTTCTTAGGGCTTAAAGGACCTTCGGGACTTGGATATTTTGGTAGCATGAGGTTCTAGCTGAGCGTTAGTATGTGGAAGTATTAGTTATAAAGCCATACGTGTTTTTGAACATAAATAAATGGATTCCTAATTTATCTATTTTATTTCTAGAGAGTAATGATTACAATAACTAAGTATCTTCTTCTTCCTTCCAAGTATTAGGCCAAGGCCTGTTACGATTCTATAGAAAATTTTCCCTCCAGCGTTTCATAGGATGGCCCAGTGATCTTCATCCTCTTGGTATATAATTATAAACAGCTTTGGGGATCCGATTTGAATTCATTCTTTGAAGATGGTGTTTCCAATTTAGTTGGTACTGTTTAATATATTCCCAAATTTGCATAGTCTTCAATTCTTTTAAGATATTGGTGTTCCTTTTCCGATCCCATCTGGTGTAACCCGCTGTTCTATGCATGAATCTCATTTCACAAGCCGTTATTCTGCTTTCATGTTGTCTTTTTAGTGTCCACGCTTCACTACCATAGGTCAACACTGGTCTAGCCGAAGTGTTATATAAACGTAATCTGGTGTTTTTTTTTGTACAAGGGATGGTTTCATAACTTGATTAATAATTCCTAAACTTTTATTATAACTAGTAATTTTTTCAGGGATATCTTTTTCATCCCAAGATATTTAAATTCTGGAGACAGATTTTACTTTGTATGGGGTCCTTCCCATGAAATGCCATAATTTTAGTTTTGTTAATTGATATTTCCATATTAAATTTGGCACCTATTTTTTGTAAACTGTAAATTGATTGTTGCAAATCATTTTCGGAAAGTATTCTAGCCCTAAATAACTAAACTAAGCTTATATTAAGAAAACCTACATTTGAACTTCCTGGGGTTTGAGAGAGAGGGAGATGTGGAATTTATGAATCTATCCTAATCTACATGTTAATAAGTATATACTAATTCCTACACTTTGAAAATAAAACAGTCTTAAAATATTTGATACTTGTCTACATTGCTAACTATCCTAGCGAATTTGTTAAGAAAAATGGTCGGTGACTTACCCATCAGCTGCTCTTCGTTTCACAGACAGACACGAGGCCCTCACTTTGCCAGGGTTATATACTAAGCTTTGACCTGTAGTTACAAGTAACTGTACTCACTAACATTCCATAGTCTAAATGTAGAGATTTTACAGTTAACTTTGTTCTGCAAGGAAAACTTTGTTCTGAAATATATCATGTCTAAAACTTTTATTTCAACAGACGTTTTATTTGAATAATTAAAATGATATATAAGATAATTAAATATCTATATAAAATACTCTATATATTCATAACATATTCCCCCCTTCTCAAACCCAAGTAAGGGTATTTTAAAGCCCTTTTTGGGGCCGCTGAAGTTGTGTACTTAACTACGCACAAGGTTTTCTAGGTGATCTGGTTTTTTGATTACATTTGATACTACAGATTTGCTCTATCTCCTGTTTCTAAAGGTTACTTAATCCTTTCAAAAATACTATTCATAAACAGGAATTTTAACAGGAACACTTTTAACATAGTCATAGAAATTAGTGTGTTCAAGTTAATCCATTTTCTCTTTACAATTAACCACAGTTCCCTTCCTCTATATGGGACACAGACTTTTCATACTTTCATATTGTATATCAACACCACATTTATCTGGTTTTCAAATTACGTCTGGAAAATGGATTAGCTTGTCACTCGGAACCTAAAACAATAAAATATATATAAAACACAATTTATCTATTCTTATTCCTCTTCAAATTGTTCCATAGTTCTGTTTTCTTCAATGCGGTTTATTTTCCACACTGTCATTCTGAAAAAAGAAAAATCTAAAACTTTAATTAGAGCTTATTACTTTTCTTCATAACACTAAGCTTTCACACTAGGCCTTCCCACAGAAAAAACCCAGAAACACTTATGTTCTTGTTTGTCGTCTCGCCATGTCAGCTGCTCATGTTGATCTCTCTCTTCAGCATCCTTGGATGAATCCAATGTTTGGAACCACGTTCTGTGATGGTATCTTCCTTCAGTTGGTTAGTTGGGAGAGAGCCATGCAGGGTACTTCGGTCTTTCTTTGAAGTTCTTGAGACCAGCTACTTCCTGTCAGGAACCATGGATTATCATGTGGATAGGTTTAATAGGATATCCGTTTTTATTATTCTGGTGGTATCTCCACATTACCCCTACTGTAGACTACAGGTTAGGAATTTTATACGATCCAAGGACCATCAGAGGTTCGGTTTGATATGGTTAAGGTATTTGCTTGGTCTCTCATGTCGCACCGTATTGACTGGTGGACATTTTCCATGTTGAATGACTGTATCTCTGTTGTAGTAAGGTTGTACCCGCATAGGTCCTGGCTTCTTCCGTTGTTCCGGCAGTGACTGATCTGCATAAGTTCTCTCCAGCTGAGGTGGTGTGGGGAATGTCCTGGATGACTAAACATTCGCCGTTAACCCCAGTCGTGCTGGTAGTGTTAGAGCATGTGCGTAGTCGTTCTTCTTGTGCTGAGGGTGTTCACTTATTTACTTGTCTTTATCGTTTTTTTGTTTTGTTTTGTTTGTTTTTCTCTTTTTTTTTTGATTTTATTTATTTAATTACTTTGGGTCTACACTACCTTTTTCTTAACAAATTCCATATGGACTTTTAGAAATGAATCAATAGTACCTCCAGGGGTCTCAAACAAATCCTAGTTTCTTAACTAAGAATTGTATCCCTTTTAAGCTAAGCCCCGAATTTTTGAGCAACCATGTACATCTTTACTTTTTATAATTTTTCCTAGGTTAAGTTCATCTAAATTTACTCCTAGTTAGTCATATCTCAATGGTGCAACCAACAAAATTTGTATTTTGCATTGATCTTAAAACCGCCAACCTCTTTCCTATATAAAATCTATCCTTGTTTTATCTTTTGGCATTGCTAGATTTTAAACCTGAAAATGGAAAAGAGTGCTCTTATGCCTATCAATTCTGTATATTCATCACCAAGAAATATCAGTTTGTAAATCATCTTTTTTAATCGTCCCTAAAACCTTCATTTTGACAGTACTTCAGGTGTATATATTCACATAATTCTCCATGATTAGATCGGTTGATATTTTACTATATTTAGCAACCCAAAATTTTTTTTAATTCTAAGGGTTTCCTCTAGTCCACTTCTTCATAATAGAGTCCTGGGTTCGACTGGGTGCGCTCGTCTTCACATCAGTCGATAGGACATTATATACTACACGTATTTATCATGTAAATGCTACTTAACCAATGCCGAGTTAGACCTTACAATTACCCATTAATACTCGCATCCTGAATTTCTGTCATCGTTTCCTTAGGGTCCTGAGTTTGAGAGCATTATTTTCCTTTCCCCACTTCTGAATTAACTGCCTCTATTTCTTAACTCTCCCTTTTCCTAGCCTTAATTGTACTTGAATTGAGATATGATTTTAAGGCTACTTGTGTCTGGACAGGGATTCAGGTTTTCATTATTCATTGGTCTAATTTTCCCTGACCATCTGATCTTACTGCTAATATATCAATCCGCTTAGTTTAACCTCTTAATCCTTACTGATTCAATTTTAGAAAGTCACAGTGATGTTACATAACCTGAGTCCTTGTCCTCATTCTCCCTTCTGCTGCCCTAACTTCTGATACGGTGTACTTTACACCCTGACCACACCTAACTGTTAGTTTGAATGGCAAATTCTCATAGCTGATTTGTTAAACTTTTATACATTTATTTTTCGTTTGTATACTTTATTTCCTGATTGCCTGATTGTTACTTTATCTACATGTATATTTAAAATTATCTTTTTTTTCCCTCTACTCCTTACTCCCGGGGTTTCCTTGATTTCCTATTACATACATATCATTTTTGAAAATTTACCCACGTCCTATTCCAGGGGTTCTTTCCTCAAGTCTTGTTCCACTCGGAACTCCTCCTCCTATCTGTTCCTGTTCTGTATCCTAGGGGGTTCTAATTTACTTTAGACTGCTTATGTGCTTAAACTTATCTACATCACCATAGGTGTTTAACCTCTCGAGTTATGTCGTCTTCTTCCCTTCCATCCTAGGTCAGTCTGTCCCTCTTTGGCTCTACTTGTCGATTGCATAATCGCGTGTATGTGCATTTCCCAATTTCCCTTCTGCTCCCTCTAGTGCACTAGTGTTTCCGATGTTATTTTGCTAGTATTTGTTATCTATCTGCTTGGACATATTCACCTGTGCGTATGTCTTTCCTTTTGCGGTATTTCTTTCTGCTTTTCTCACCGCCGGCAGATTTAATATCTTGGCATCATCATCATCATCTACTAGGGAGGCCCCAGACTCTCATCGCGCAACGACCATGAAGACAAGGGATGGATGTTGTTTCCGAACTTGGTGACTCGGATTCCTCCGCGCAATGACCACAAGGTGGGAGAACAACCTTGCTCCATCCTTGTCAACAGTGACTCGATTCCTGTCTGCCTCACTTTGTTCCGCTGCTTCCGATTTTTTTCTCTTTCATATCACTATTAGAAAATTTTTTACTATGTCTTCACTGAAACCATTTATTTTAGCAACATGTACAATATGATTATATTCCTTGTCAAAATTTTCTACATTAAGTGGGATATTTATCAATCTGTGTAATAGACTATTGACACACATACTGACAACTACATAATATCTTCAGGTTTTAATCATTTGTCACATAAACATGCAATTTTCAATAGTCTATTACACAGATTGATAAATATCCCACTCAATGTAGAAAATTTTGACAAGGAATATAATCATATTGTACATGTTGCTAAAATAAATGGTTTCAGTGAAGACATAATAAAAAATAAATTAAAGAAAATTAAACAACAGAAAATGTTACAGGAATACACCACCTTACAAGATTCCAAAAAAGATGTAAAATTCAAAAAATTTACTAACCATCCTGAAGTTCAAAATAAGTTTCAAAAAATTTTCAGAAAATTTAATATAACATTGGCTCCAATTAACAAATTTAGCTTGGGTAATCTTCTGTTAACTAATAATAAATTTAACACCCCAGACAACAAAAAATCTGGAATTTATCAAATTGATTGCAAAGATTGCAACAGGATATATATAGGAAAAACAAAAAGGAATTTGGAAACTCGTAAAAAAGAACACTTCAGAAATATAAAGAATGGAGAAATTGAAAAATCAGCTATAGCAGCACATAGTTTATTACAGCATCATAGGATTGAAAAAGAAGCAAAACTTTTGAAAATCTATCAAAACCTTTAGATTTAACAGTTTGGGAAAAAATATATATTCAAAAAAACCATACTAGAACTATGAACTTCGAAATTCCAGATGAACCTAGCTTGATTACAAAGTTCTTCAAAAATACAACAGATGGCGGTTTAGAAAATGATTAATTAAAATGAACACCAGATGGCAGTTTAGAAAATAATTCTTTAAAAGAACATCAGATGGCAGTTTGGATAATTATCAACAAAAGTAAAAATTGACAATCGTGAAAACAGCTGATGATGGTGATAAGAAATTGCCGATACTGCAGTGCTGTATTTAAAGAAATATAGAAGTATGAGGTATGAAATAATCACGATTAATTTAATTCTTATGTATTTATTTATTTTTGTGGATAATATTTTTTTTTATTATTTCCTTCTGAAGTGAGATTTAATCATATTAATAAATAGACGCAATTATCGCCACACTTATATAAAAGACTGTTTAAGTTTTCCAATGTTTTTTTAAACAAAAAATGTTAATGACTCTTGCGCTCCTATATTTCCTTAGCATTTATAGGCACGTTACTGTATGTGATATACTTTAGGTATTTCCTATCATTAATTTCATTGCGATCGTTAAAGTATAGAATATTTATGATTCTTGGTAATTATTTAAACATCTTCCGGCATATCAGTGTATTTAATTTGCCAAAGCATAATGTTCTATTATTATTTAGTTAAATGCTTAGTCTAATGCGTGCAAAGTCGTTTACTCGGATAGAGAATTATAAGACTGGTCAGCATCACGGTTCCCTCAGCAGTACTAACTCTCGTCTTATGAATCAACATCATTTAAATCAATATAATTCATCAACTAGATGCTATCCGATTCGGTATCAAAACCATTATTTAAAAAATTCACCATGCTTATTTTTATTAACGTTCATCGACCTGTTCGATAAGATACATTAAACTTCTACATCCCTCAATTACGTATGTTTAAAATGTCTCCAACTCTGTTATCAAGAATGATTTTATTCATATTAAATCGTTATGTATGTTCAAGGAACTATCACAATGCCTATTCAGGATTATTATTAAGCTTACTGGAGTTTATTTTGTTTCTATATCTGATTAAAATTTTTATGAGTTTTGACTGATCCGGATTTATAAGTTAGTTCAATGCCTGCTTAAATATAAACAACTATTTTGCATTACCTTGCCAGTTTAAATAAGTTATTATGTTTGATTTTGAAAATCAGTATAGGTTATTATCAGGATTAACTCTTATAAACTCAATTCCAATGAGTCCTAATTTATTTATTTTCACCAAGTTGTGGAAAATTTCCAGAATTTATTTTCAATACACCGTTATGCGATTTATATCTGTTACCATGGACATTCAGTATAGCATTCCATAGGTAATTAAGTCTACCTTATTGTAAGTTATATTTTAAAATAAACTCCCTTGAAAGCAAAATTATATACTAAGTTAATTATTTATTTTTGTTAAAGAAAGCTAGTTCTATAAGCCACTTTATATTTGAAGTCAGTTATTTAATCGGTAAATGAAGCTGAGTTCCATAATTCTATATTTTCTTAGTTAATAGATAGCCTTACACACAGGCGCTCCTAATGAAAAGTACTGGGTTCGAATCCTAGACTTCTAGTGACATCCTAATCAACACAATACACATGTTGTTATATCAATCTATTCTAATTTTTTTTATACTCTTTATGATTTTGGATATTTGATCTGATTTTACGGTAAAATGTATAGTTTTAGGGTTATTGAGCGATTTATTTGAAGTGTAACTCCCTCATTCAAGTTGTGAAAAATTTTCAGAATCTTTATCAATCAGCCGACCAAGTTGAAACCCGTTAGATAGCCTCGCACACGGACATATTTCAAGCTAAATATTCCTACGACATATTTTAACATTCCTGCTAGGAATAAACTTGTGTTATAGCTAATTTGAGAACACTCCTGGTTTACCGTTCTACTGATAAAGATCTAATCTACAAACATCTGGTGGCACCGTATGTGAAAACTTATTTACTGAATTTCTGACCTTTAATCCAATGTTATGTCCATGCATTTGTTAAAACAAAAATTTAGGTACTCCCCTCTTAGTGTATCGTAGAATAATAAAGCTCGCGATGACAGTGAACATTTTATTTTTATATGCATCGTCAAAACCCAGCCTTCACTCCAGCCGCCATCTTGCAAAGCTAGTCACCAGGGGTTTGAACCCGAGACTCCTATCGCTAAATCTACTCAACAATACCATACTAGTTACCTTGTAAATTATTATATATATATTTTTTTTTTTTTCCCAACGTATGCAGAAACAATCTGTTTGCAAGAAAGGATCTGAAAATAATTCCTACCTCTCTATCTAAAGTTTTCTAATTTTTCACTTTATGTAATTGTTATGTTGGTCCAAAAGGTGTCTTAAATTCATATTTAATCATCCGAAACGTTATCGATAATTGTTATTTCATGTTCTATGAAAATATTTAACCACAAAAGTAATTATCCCATATCCCGTGTATAAATATTTCCTACATATATTTATGATGATTATTATGCGCACCCAAATACGTGAACATTCCATATTTTATCTGCCACCTCAAGCAACATAAATTGATTCGCTATGTCGACATACCCCGTTAGGAGGACCACGTTTCAGCATGAGTTTTGCCAATCTTTAATGGTTATTTTTCCTAACCACTTCTACCACAAATATTTATCGAGACAAAAAGAAAATACACATATTTAGTCTACCATGCATAGATGTTACAACAAGAAAAAAAAAATGGATGCTCTAATTTTATATCTATCAATATACATCAAAATTTTCCCCCACATCTCTCTCTCTCTTACAAGTTCTGTTTAATTTAAATATCAATCGAGAATGAATATCTTTTTTTTGTTTATAATATTACTATTAAATAATAAATTCCCTATGTTCTACATAAATCTTACACTGCTGATTTTTAACCTAAAAATGCACATATCTCAACATATTAATATTTATTGTATTCTAATGGTCCAATAAAAGCTTGCAAGGGTCCGTTTCCCTATCGGAGAAAAAATAAAATACTATTTATTCGATATACCACCGACTGCTCACCAATTATTACGAACTGGTGGTTTTCTTAGGGCTTAAAGGACCTTTGGGACTTGGAAATTTTGGTAACATGAGGTTCTAGCCGAGCGTTAGTACGTGGAAGTATTAGTTATAAAGCCATACGTGTTTTTGAACATAAATAAATGGATTCTTAATTTATCTGTTTTATTTCTAGAGAATAATGATTACAATAACTAAGTATTCTAGCCCTAAATAACTAAACTAAGCTTATATTAAGAAAACCTACATTCGAACTTCCTGGGGTTTGAGAGAGAGGGAGATGTGGAATTTATAAATCTATCCTAATCTACATGTTAATAAGTATATACTAATTCCTACACTTTGAAAATAAAACAGTCTTAAAATATTTTATACTTGTCTACATTGCTAACTATCCTAGTGAATTTGTTAAGAAAAATGGTTGGTGACTTACCCATCAGCACTCTACACAGACAGACCGGAGTCCCCTATTTTGCCAGGGTTAAATACTGAGTTCTGACCTACATCTCCAAGTAACTGTATTAAACATTCCATAGTCTAAATGTAGAGATTTTACAGTTAACTTTGTTCTGCCATAATCAAACTCTGTCCTGAAATATAATATGTCTAAAGCTTTATTTCAACGTTTTATTTGAATAATTAAAATAATCTATGAAATAATTAAATATCTATATAAAATACCCTATGTATTCATAACAATTTCCAAGATCTGAAGTTATTCTAGTATAATTTTCTCTCCTACTTTGTTCCAACATTGATTTATCTGTATTAATTGTCGATTACTTTGATTCCCTCGTAGACCATTGGCTCCTTATTTCAAATTACTTGTATAATAACCCTATGTAAGCAGTTAAATTTGTGCAGTATAATTCATTTACACTCTGCATATACATACACACACACACACACACACACACACACACACACACACACATATAAGTACGAAATGAAAAATTATTATATACAGAAATTGTCCAACTATAAGGGGGAAATAATACAGTCGGTTAGTGAACTTTGTATTGTTATTATTAACAAGATGTGAACATTACCTTTGTTTTCTTTGATGGCACTTGTTATTTTTTTCTTTGATGCATTAATTAAGCACTCAAAGACCTGCTCAAAATTGTATCACAATGTGCCATTCTAATAAATAGAACTTTATAGGATTATTAGTCATGCAGGGACAGTTCATTGACCTGCTCGATCTCTTGATCTTACCCTATTGGACTTTTCTGTGGGGAATTATTTGAAGACATTGTTTATCAAGATATTTCAACAACTCAGAGAATATGCAGGACCATATTGTACATGCTTGTAATTCCATTTATTAATGGAAATATAAAGTGGGATTATTAGTCATAGATGGACAGTTCATTGGCCTGCTTGATCTCTCAATCTTACTCCATTGGACTTGTTCCTCTGGGGAATTATTGAAGACATTGTCAATCGAGATATTTTGGCAACCCCGGAGAATATTTTAAAAATACATTACGAAACTCCATTGAGGTCACTATGTTAAAATTTTAAGAAATGTAAAACAGCACCTGAGATCTGTCATCCTCAATAATCAGCAGTGTAGTTTTGTAGGAGGCCTTTCGAAAACTTAAGTTTCATCGTCTGCTTTCAGTTTGGTACTGAGAATATGCAGGACCATATTGTGCATGCTTGTAATATTCCATTCAGGTGGTAACAGTGGAGAAATCAATCCCCTCATTCATTTGGCGATTGGACATGTGTGTCATTGAAAATGATCACCAGTTTTAGCACTTAATATGAATGTTTTACTGTTTTTATTCATATGGGTAGTACTATAATACAGCAGTAAATAATCCCATGTTATGTTTCGAATAATAAGGTTCTATTTATTAGAATGTTACATTGTGATACATTTTTGAACAGATCTTTAAGGGCTTCATTAATGCATCAAAGAAAAAATACATAATGTCATTGAAGAAAACAAAGTTAATATTAATATCTTGTTATAAATAAATCTACCAGTACAAAGTTGACTAACCATCAGTATTATTTCCCCATCATAGTTGGACAACTTTTGTATGAAACAGTTTTTCATTTTGTTCTTACGTACAGAGATATTTTGTGTGGTCAAGATAAATGGGACACTCTGTATATATACATATTTTTATAATAAAGTTTAAATTACATTAATACTATAAAACCAGCCTCGTTGTCTTGCGGCCAGAATTTCTGACTACAGTTCATGAGATCCTGGATTAGATTCCCAGTCAGACCAGAATTTTTCCTTAAAGGGAATTTCTACAGTCGCCTGTAGTTTGGAATTTAGATTGAGTTTAGGTTAAAAGACTCTCATAGCACTTCATTATCATTTATCACATACCATATGATCGGGTTAATGTAACTTTGCCGTAGGCATCCCAACTTTAGAGATGGGTTACAATTCTCCTAATGCCTGCAGAGAATATCAACAATGGTGTAAGATAACCTGGTGGCATTGAACAAGAAAAAAAAATTAATACTGTGTCTTACAACATTTTCCTTCCTTTCATAACCAAATATAATTGCTATCCCCACATTTCTCTTATTTTGGATAAACGAGCATCTACCATTTATATAAATAATAAAAAGAAGGGCGATAATTTGTCACTATTTATTTAACATTGGTTTACATAATGATTGTATAATATGTATTTTTACAAAAAATTTTTTTTTTTTTCAGAGATAATGTTTGAGTCATTTAATGTTCCTGGATTATATATTGCTGTACAAGCTGTGCTGGCTCTAGCAGCATCCTGGGCATCTCGCTCAGTTAGTGAACGTACACTTACAGGAATAGTTGTTGATAGTGGAGATGGTGTTACTCATGTCATACCAGTAGTAAGTACTTATACAGTATCAACATAATATATTCATTTAATAAATAAGTAAATTTAAACCACTCACTGTGATGCAAGCAGTTAAACGCTCACTTCTCACCGCTGGGATCCGCTGGAGTCTCGGTGACTCCATGTGGGTTTTGAGGTGGACAAAACGGAGCTTGGGCAAATTTTTCTTGGAGTTTCTCCCATTTTCCCCTGCCACAAATTCATTCCACCATTTCTTCATACTCATCTCATCCATTTCATTTTATTTCGTTCATCTGTTCCTGTGATGGTGTGTCAGACATGGCCGGCCAGTCCTTTGTCATTCACAGAGCTCTATATAGGTGCTCCATCTCATCTCATCCCTCGACCCGACCCTGAGTCAGACATGAGTTGAGGATATTTATTTTACACTATATGATTAAAAGTATAAGGACACCCTTGATTAGTGCTGCTTACATCCAGATGACACATCTGTCTGTTTGTGTGATGGCAGCATGTTTCGTACTTTGAGTATATTCCAATTCAAATTCTACCCCCCTTAAAAATACAACTTTATAAGTACAATGCAAGTCCACTGAACAAATAATAGGAACTTACTTATTTTAGGAATTCTCACTATGAGGTATATTCATTAACCCGTCAGCGCCGACATCCATACGTGGTATAGACCCTCTCTTCTTCACTTATTGCCGACATCTATACGTGGTATAGACCTATGCAGGCGTGTTTTCTTTTTGTTCTGGATCGTACATTTTTGAAGCTACAAATATGTAATTTATTTGTGTTTAACGTAGAAATTATGAGCTTTCAGAACATATGAATAAACATAATATTTGTTTAAAATTTAATTTCATATTATTTTTTTAAAAATCAGACGAGATTGAAGTAATCGTAATTTTCTCTAAATGCGCGCGACCTTTTCATTTGTTTTTTTTACTGCTGTATATTCTTATATTTGCGTATGAACAATATAATTTTGAAGCCTAAGATCTTAGCTTTCTTTCTAAGTGTATGAATCAGCTGTGATCACATTTTGTGCATGTGGTATTGAGGTTGAAGTAGTTTCTTACTTCAACACTCGATGGCACACAGACCTAGCTTTGTGCTGCTTTCTGCAGGGCTTCTAATAAACTTATACACAATCTAATTTTTCAGGTCGATAAAATGATATACAAGCTATCGATTGATATATAAATCGACCTGTTTAGGGGAATACCTGATTTATTTTGTCTCTTTCAAATAGATGTTACAAGGAATCAGTCTGAGGCATAGAGAACCGAGGCGCGGTGTCGTGCGTTATATACGTAATTATGGCCAGTCGTAACCTAAAAGACACTTCATCAGAAAAATTACCCCTAAAAGTGATAAATTGAAACCTCAAAGGAGGTGTGTTGTTTGTACTAAACATGGGAGAAGAAAGACATCTGTTTATTGCTGCCAGGAATGTGATGTAGGTCTGTGTATTGAAGAGTGTTTCGAGCTGTATCACACCAAGCTCAACTACTAAGGTTATGTGATTTTTATTTCTAAAATTAATAGTACTAAAATAAGAGAAAATTATTTTTATGGTCTGTGTAGTTGTAAATAACTGCTGTAGAATTTTTATACGAATCCAAGCAATAATTCAGATTCTAAGTATAAACATTGCTAGTGCTTTGACACAAGATTGAGCTTGAGTTCACTCTTCTAAATATTCATTCTGATTTTGGTTATGTCAGCTGCTTTTGTATATACAAGTTACAGATGAATCAGCACTATGCCACACAATATATTTAGTGTCTCACAGAAAGAAACAGGGATGTCCAATGTGAGCAAATCAAATTATTTAGTAAAAATTGTGTATCATGAGAGAGAAATTCAGATTTCAAAAATTTTTTTAATAGTTTATAAAGGCTACTGAACTCCATACGGTATGTATTAAATTTCTCATTTATTTCTGAGCTAACAAGTAAAAATTTCGTTCAAATCCATCGATATTTAAAAAAGTTATGATCGTTTATACAAATCAGTGTTCTAGGAATACTAAAATGTTAAAATGGCCTCCGTCCATGCAGTAGGAAAGCAAGTAAAAGGGTGCGTCACTGACGGGTTAAGGTAGAATATTTTTTATCACTCACCTCATATTGTTCTTCTTATTTGATTATAAACTAGTTTCGGAACATAGTTTCTGTTCCATCCTCAGTATCATCACGACCGTTGTTCTGTCGTCTTGAAGAGCTCTTCAAGACGACAGAACAACAATCGTGATGATACTGAGGATGGAACAGAAACTATGTTCTGAAACTAGTTTATAATCAAATAAGAAGAACAATATGAGGTGAGTGATAAAAAATATTCTACCTTAATAGGAACTTAGTTAGAACTGCAGAGTTGAGTGACTTTCAACAGGGTCCCCACCTAAGCACAAAGTTTGTCAGAGAGATTTCAGCCCTTCAAGTAACCAAAATCAAGATTTTTAGTGTTGTTATAAAGTGGAAGTGTAAAGTAAACAATGACCTGGTAAGTTGCATATTATGTGTAAACGGGATTATCAGTCTTTTAGAGGGTGATTTCTAAAATCTATTTTCAGTTGAATCAGTTGTGCAAGAATTTACCCTGCTACCAGCAATGAAATTAGTTTCCATTGTGAGTTGAAGAAATTGGTCTGTCATGGCCTGGCAGCTCCATATAAGCCAAAAATGTTTTCAAATTTTTGTCCATATATTGTGGCAGTCTTATGGAGGATTTGAATGTGGTGAATGCCAGGGGAGTGATATTGTCAGTCTGTTTTGTGCCAACAGTAAAATTTTGGAGTAGGTGTTATTAAAATGTGACTATTCTCATGGCATGGGCTTGGTCCCCTAGTAAAACTGAATGGCAATCCAGACTCCAAAGGTATGAAGATGTTCTGAATGGTTTTTGTACTATCTCAAAGACAAAAATAAAAAAAAATTAATGAATTATAAAAGAAACAGAAGAAAACATAAAATTCAAGAAATTCACTTACCATCCATTGAAGCACCACAAATTAAAAAAAAAATAAAAAGTTTAACATGAGATTGGCACTGAAGAATGAATACAGCCTCAATAGGATGGTTAAAACCAACAAAAATGACAAAATTGAAGAAGAAGAAAAATTGGGAATTTATCTGATCAAAAGCAGAGATTATGACAAAATTCATATAGAAAAAAAATTGAAAACGTGGTGAAAGAACGTCTTAGAAAAGTAAAAAATGGTGAAGTGGAAAAGTCAGTCGTAGCTACTCATGCTTAGTCTGAAAAACATCTAATTGATATAAAAGTCAGTTTAATCAAATATAAAAACCAAAAGTGGTCATGGTTTGGGAAAAAATTCACATTAAAAAAAAGACAAAACATTTGTTTTTTATATTCCCAAGAATATGATTTAATTTGGAGGTTCGTCAGTCCACCAACAGAGGGAGTAAGAAGCAGTTCTCATGAATGACATACATCGGTTGAGATATTACTAAAGATAAAATCACCTAGGTTTGGGAACTGGTATAATTAGAAGATTGGATATGAGGTGAGATGTAGAGAATTTCAATTCAAATCTTAAATTAAACCTCATAGTGATGTTTCCTATAAAAGTTCAATCAGTATAATTATGCTATTAAAATAAACCGAGGAAGGTATTTGCAATAAATCTGACCATTACCTGAAATCTCAAATTAAAAATTGACTCTAGCAATCATCATGTCTGGTTTTTTGCAATGTATACCATACAATTTATTTAATATTTCTAATAAAGTAAAGAAAAAAATGAATTGGTAGTTATTTTTAAAATAGTGTGAAATGATACAATGATAAGCAATAAACTTTTGGTTATACAAGACTTGTTTTCTCTGCAGTCTGACTCTTTTAACCCATCAGCGTGGCCATTTAAACATGGCATTCCTTTCCCAGATGCAGGACGTGTTAGAACGCCTGGACTTTTAAATATCCAAATGCAGATTGCCATACATTATGTGTTGGTACATCTATGATTTTCAAGGCCTCTAGGGAGTTTGTTAAACATTCTGGAGAACTTATTTTTTGTTGCTGTGGTAGGGAAAACTCGACTTCATGTTATGACATAATTTACGACAAGCGTGTGGAGTGAGTTGGCTACTTATTAGTGAAAGGAGATACTTTTTGTATTTTTTTTTTTCTCTTCAGCTATGCCTTTCGTTCGAACTAGTGAATGCCCTATTTTGCCAAAAAGAAATATCTGTAAAGTGTCTCACTGTGCGGTTTGCCGAAAAGAAATATCTGTAAAGTGTCTCACTGTGCGCATAACTAACCTTTCTTTCAAAACTGACGTGGATTGTGTGTATACACAAAAATCATGTGTCTCAGACATTTCCAACTTCTATAACAAATTTACATGGCGAATTTGAAGTGTAGAATTATGAAAAAAATAAAAAAAAAATATAATAGAAGGATAATAGTAGTAGTAATAATAATAATAATAATGGTAATGATACTAAAAATAAAAATAGTTATTATAATAATAATAATAATAATAATAATAATAATAATAATAATAATAATAATAATAATAATAATAATAGCAATAATACAATGTATGTACTGCACACTTCCAACACAGGTGCTCCCTAGCGGGAGTTTATTAACCAAGATAATCCATTCAACAAGAATCAATTTCTGTAATTATATAAATGAACTTATATCACAAATAAAATTTAG
The DNA here is from genome assembly GCA_030220185.1 of Diploptera punctata. Taxonomy (NCBI): domain Eukaryota; kingdom Metazoa; phylum Arthropoda; class Insecta; order Blattodea; family Blaberidae; genus Diploptera; species Diploptera punctata. The sequence goes on from JASPKZ010007646.1 coordinate 74,683, forward strand.
ATTCTCCAACTTTTATAAATATTGTACATAGTGAATCTGATATGTGGAATTATGAAAATCTTTAATTTAAAAATATGAATGAAGGATAAATAGATAAAGTTTAGAATTATAAGCTATAAGTAAACCTTTAGCAACAATTAAAAAAATTAATGCATTTTAACTTATATCTTGATGAAAGTATAAGGAAATCTCCATCTACAATTAACTATAACTTGTAATTAACCAATGAAAGACACCATTCTATATCATTCTTTGTTTCGATACTATATTCTATAGTGTTCTGTTCTAGTACAGGTCTTTCACTGTACTCATAGAATTTCCATGCTATGATTGCTGCTTCATTAGGAAATTATAGGTGTGGTAGCTTCCCACCCAGTGGGATGATATAATGATGGTAACAATGACGATAAAAGCCAGATGATGTCCATGGACCGTTTGGGCCTCAAAGCCCACTGCATGACAAGACAGTATTCTACCTTGAGACCACAGATATAATAATTAATATTTTATTAACACTTTCATTTTGTTATTTGTTTTATTTATTGACACGCTTATTTGCCAACATGTTAACAAGATACATGTGGTTAGCACATCACCTCAATGAGAGGTTTATTAGGAAATTGAGGTGTAACTTGGAAGAAAGACAAACATAACACTGAGCAACATGGTATCTATGTAATCTAGATGTAATAAAACATTGCAAGACTCGTAGGCTGCTATGGGTAGGGCATGTGGCACGAATAGGAAATTATATAGGAACTTCGTGTACGAAAACTAGAAGTGCCCAGTAGGGGGGGGGATAACCATAAAGTGCAAGAAAAATATTAACCAGGATTTGAGGGAGATAAATTATACAAGACCCTCATTGCTGGGTTCCCAAGATCGAGTCTCGGTCACTCCATGTTGGTTTCGTGGCAGAAAAATCGGAACTTGGACAGGTTTTTCTCGGGGTTTTCTCCCGCCTTCCCCAGCTGCATGTTCATTCCACCATTTCTCCATACTCATCTCATCACATTCATTTCGTTCGTCTGCCTCTGTGGTGGTGTGTCAGACTTGGTCGGCCACACCCTTGTCATTCACAGACCTCTATATGTAGCAGCTTCTTCTCATCTCACCACCCGACCCGACCCTGACTTGGACACGAGTTGAGGATATTATTATAAATTATACAGGAATAATTGGAAAACATTATTTGGGATAGCAAAGTATGGAGGTGTTATGTATGCATAATCATGACCTCTATGTTCGATGGTGCCGTACATTTTAAGACAACACAAAACAAGTTGGTTTCCAATTTCCTTCATTTTTTTTTAAATTGTCCCTTTGATTGAATATTTTAATAATAAATTCCATTCTCTCTACCTTCCAAATCAAGATATTGTAATTGATGAAATCATTATGGTTATGGAGGGGCAAACAATTCCCTCCACTTAAAACTGCCAAATTTGATTTTAAAACTTATGAATTGTGTGAATCTAGAACTGGGTATGTAGCGTGCTGCCTTGTCACGCAGCTGACCGAGATTCGATTCCCAGTCGGGAGAGGCTTCTTGGGTGAGTTTTATTTCGGGGGTTTTCCTGACCTGTATGACAAATGTCAGGAAGCTTTAGGGCCCCAAGGTACCCGAAAATCATCCGGCCATCATCATCATTATCATTCACCAGTGTGGAAGCAATGGGAAGCTACCACACCTATAATTCCCTAGTAAAGCTACAAAGCATAGAATGAAAATGCTATGATTGCAGTGAAAGACCTGCATTTGGGCAGAACACTATAGAATAGAATAGAATGGTCAATCATTGTTTACATTCTATTAATCACAATTTGATATGTATCTAAAATAAGTTACTTGGAGAGTAGAGTTTAAAAATACTACCGCACAGGGGTACTGCATGGACTTTTAAATGACCGCACAGAAGGGAGGAAACCGGTCTTGTATAAGTATGGCAAACCATGCTGATGGGTTAAATAAGCTAGCATCAGAAATTGAGTTTCTCCAAATTAACAAAAGAATTATATATTCCATAAACCAGCACAATAGGACCATGAATTTGATTTGCTGATGAATTCACTTGACATCATTCTTCTTTCTTAGCAATATAAAGATGTACAGAAGAAAGTATCATATTTACAGAATGATACATAATCAGCTTAATTCATACACAAAAAACTAAAGAAATTAAGATTAAATCCTCTGCACACTAGAATAAAACTGGAAGACCAGATTATAGTTGAAGTAGATTCTTCTGTTTATTTGGGAATTACTGTTACAAAAACAGGATGTACTTAAATGAAGTAGTTCAGAAAATAAATGAAGCAAATATTGCCTTTATGGCCCTGAGAAATATCTGGAAAGACGAAAGTATTTCAAGAAATACTAACTTACAATATTAAATCTGTATTATTATATAGGTCAAACTGCCCCCAAGGCAAAAAATCGCTGGGATGTCCAAATAGCGCTGGATGCAAAATTCCTCTTTGAGACCATAACAGGCCATATGACCTAGTACTTGCATGGATGATGATGATGAATAATAAAATGCAACAAATGCTGCAAACATTATAAATTTTTGTTTGTGTAGAATATTCAATATACACTGGCCTGAAGTTATAAGAAGCAAAGCCTTGTCGGATAAAACTGTTGAGGAACCAGTAGAGGTGCACATTAGGATGAGGAAATGACACTGGATAGGCCACACTCTTACAAAAAAACCCTGACCCTGTAGAAAGACGTGCCTTGATTAGAATCCTCAGGGAGGCAGAAATAGAGGATGTCCATTTGGTACTTGGAAGCGAACTGTCTATGATTAGGTGGAGAGGATAGGAAAATCCTGGAATAAAGTGAAAGCTGCTGCTTTCCAATGGAAAGCTCTTACAGATGTCCTATACTCCTAAATGGAGGTACAGAATGATGATGATGAGGATTTTGTTTAGTTTACACAGTTCCTGTATGATGGACTTCTGAATTCTGCTGGAATTCCATCTGAATATAATGCTTTATAAATCTTTCATTTCTCTATTACCAATGCATTTGGCTCCATAACTAATATTTCTGCTGTCTGTAATTCATCCTCTTTAGTATATTGTTCTGCTTGTAGATTTAATAGCCCATGAGTAATTTTCCCATCTATTTAATGTATACTCAGAATCTACAAGCACATCTTTATTTTAATTCATAATTATATTATAAATTGGAAACACCATCTTGAAAGAATGAGTTCAAATCAGATCCCCAAAGCTGTTTATAATTATATACCAAGAGGACGAAGATCACTGGGCCGTCCTATGAAACGCTGGAGGGAAAATTTTCTATAGGATCGTAACAGGCCTTGGCCTAATACTTGGAAGGAAGAAGAAGAAGAAGATTATATTTGATTTAGTCTGAAACCCTTCCATATCTGTTCTATTTCTCTGATGTTCCTGTTTTCATGTTCATTTCAAGATCATTAATCTTCTCTCTAAAGTATTCCTCTTTTTTTTTACTGTTTAAAAACCTATTGCTTTCTCACCTAATGTTACCCAAATATTCTAAATTTACTTCATTTGGCTCATATAGCCAATTCTTATGAGTTAGTTATATTGACTCATCTCATATTTTTTTGATATTCTGCAGACTATAGTTTCGTCGCATCTATGCGACATTGTCAATGCATTCTAACTGTTGTGTTTGCAGTTGTCATCCTGTAGGATAGGTGTGTTCAGCTTGTGAGCCGCTTGCACCCCTCGATCCCATCACAGTCCAAAATGATATTTGCTCTATCACATCGATTTTGCCCGCAGTTATATTTGTAAGTTATAGTCTAATATCATTTATGAAATAAGTAATTCTATTTGGTATAAGATAAACTTGAAAGAGCAAGACTTTTTCTGTTTCCAACACACGTGTTTGTGAAAGTTCATCATACTCATCCTGTTTCTCAAAACATGGAGAAATCAATCCGTTTTAAGAAACACCCAGTCCACATGTTTATTTATGATCCTACCTACTGTGCATTGTGGACTGCACAGTTACTACTTTCAAAGCGGAGTATGTGCCAGATGTTTTATTATTCTTACATTTTGTACATTTCAAGTTAGTTTCCAGTTTGCAGTTGTTCGCTCACATTGTAGTGTCAGTGTTAGTGAGAGGTTTGAAGAATATAATTAATTCTGTTTTATAAGTGTTAATTATGGCTTCTATGTGTAGCGGCAAGAAAAGAAAAGTTTCAGAACAAGGTAGATAATTTCAAATAAAGTGGACAAATCAGTACTTATTTACTGATTTAAACAAGAAAGCAGTGTGTTTAATTTGCGTTGGAATAGTTTGTGTTTAAAGAGTATAACATAAAGCGATATTACGATGCCAAACATTCGTCTTCATTTGAGGGTAAATTTCGTGAAGACAAGGTATCCGAACTTAGGATTAAACTTTTGGGACAGCAGTTAATTTTTAAGAATGTGTCAAGGAGAATGTATAAGTTACAATCTGTTTTCTTCCCCTTTGTCCATTAAAATAGACGAGGTCCCCAAGTATCTGCAAATGGAATGCATTGGTTTTCAATGTGCATCAGACCTAAAAAATAAGTTTAACAATATCCCCTTACTACAATTCTATTGCGACTACTTTCCCAGAGAAAAATATCCAGGATTTAATAGACATGCACTTCATTTCGCATCACTTTTCGGGAGCACATACATATCGAACAAGTGTTCTCCCAGATAAAACACATGAAGTGCGCAATGAGAACACAAATCACTGACAATCATCTGGAGAGTTCACTTTGAGTTGCTACAGCATCAATCAAACCAGATATTGGGTGCCTTGTTTGTGAGAAGCAGTGCCAGGTGTCGCATTGATAGGTAAAAAAAAATGTATTTAAATTTTAAACTAAAATTTACTTTAAACATACAAGAGTTAAAAATACTTTATTTATATTGTTCAATTTAGATTTTAGAATTAGATTATACACGAAAAAAAGTAAATTTAATTTTAAAAATAACCATCCATCCATAGTAATTCTGCCCGAAGGCAGGTCCTTCACTGCAAATCATAGCATTTTCATGCTATGCTTGCAGCTTTACTAGGGAATTGTAGGTGTGGTAGCTTCCCGTTGCTTTCCACACCGGTGAAGGATGATGATGATGGCCATATGATTTCGGGGACTGTTTGGGCCTTAAAGTTTTCCTGACATTTGTCTTACAGGTGAGGAAAAACCCCGATAAAAACTTCACCCAGAAAAACTGCCCGACCAGGGATTGTATCCGGCCCGCTGCGTGACAAGGCAGCACACTACCTTGAGACCACAGCGGTGGACAACTTAATGATATATGATTAATATTTTAATAAAAATAACATATCAATGTATTAGCTATTTTATATATAAATCCTATACATGGTAAATCCTATACATATCTAGGATGCAATATCTCATATGAAGAAGAAAAGGATGTAAATGCAAAAATATCTAAATTTTTAAGAATTTTAGGGTTAATAAATTCTATCTTCAAGCCACAGTTAGTCCAAAAAACATTCAATACTAAAAGTATATAAAACACTGGCTCTTCCAACCTGTTTTGTTTGGTATAGTCTCTCTGGTTTAACTTTAGGAGAAATTTGTAGAATGAGACAACTGTGCTCACCTCTCTCACTCGTACCAGTGTTGTCGGTGTTTCTTCACCAGATGTTAATAGGGGAAAGGGGGAAGAGGAAAACTGACAACAGGGTAGGTTCTTTCTTTTGTATCTAGACTAAAGTGGTCAACCATCTACCCTTGTATCTCCATCTCTCTCTCTGCCAAGTTAAAGCAGCTATACAATAGGGAAGTATGGACGTTGAAACAGAAGGATATACAGAGACTTACATCTGCTGAAATGAGATACCTTTAGAGGACTGCAGGATACACACTACTAGATCACAAAAAAAATGAAGACATCTTAGAAGAATTACACATGGAACCTTTAGAAAACATAATTTCTGATTATAAGTCAAGATGGATGCAACATGTTCATTGAATAGAATATCACAGGATACCCAAACAAATGTTACGATATCAACCTGCAGGAAGAAGAAGACCAGGATGTCCACTCAAAAGACTTCTGGATGACCTAAATTCGTGAATGTACTATGATGATGATGATATATAAATTAATTGGTTTATCTTAGATCCTATTTAATATGGTAAGAAAAATCGGATCATGTGGCCTGCAAACCAATTCAGCTTAACGACAGTGACCCTTTTCCAAAAAAGGTTGGACATGCCTGCTGTAGGTTGATTTCTACTCCCTCACTTGGCTGACCGATGAACTTCCAAATAATTTTTTTTTCCTTTTCCCAGGAATTTCAAAATTCATAGTTTCCTAACTCATAACAATTAAAAGAAACTTCATAGTGTTATTTCCTACAAATATTAAATAGCCAATTCTTATTTGCTAGTTTCCTATTCATTACAATGTCAGCACATTCCAGCCTAAATAAATTCTTATTTTTCCTCCTTTCTTAATAACCTTTTTGATGCTATTTAATGCAACTGTTATAGTTTCCCATTCTCTATAGTTTCTCCTTCGGTTACCACATTTTTATTTGAACATTTTAGCATTACAAATCTACTTGCAATTTTTATCTGGTATTCTTATTGTGGTTTATTGTTTATCAAGTTATTTGATTTCAAATTTTTCTGAGTCATCTTTAATCTTTGTAACTCTCACAACCATTCTCTGATTTTCACCCTGACCAGATGATAATCCAAATCACAGTTTATCCCCAAATCTAACCTATGTCTGATGATGCTAGTGTGCTAGCATTTATTAATATCTGATCTATCTATTTCACATTCCATCATTTGGATACTTTCAAATGTATTTATGAATATCCTTATTCTGGAATATCATTTTTTTAATAGTAAGTTTTTTTTTATGGCTAAGTTGACTAACTCAGTTGTCACTACTTTTTTTTTCATGAAGACTGAATTTGTTGGTCTAAACATGTCTTGCTGATCCACTTCTGTATGCTGATGCTGTATACACCTTTCATTTTTCTATTGTCATTTCAATATCTGATGCACTCGGCTCTCTGAATAATATTTCTGCTGTCTATAAGTCATGAATGTCTTGTTCTGCATGTGTTTAAATATTCTTCTCTACTCTCAAGCACTATATTGACAAAGAGAGTAGAGAAGAGTATTTGATTTAATATAATAAATTTGGGAATATTAACATTATGAGGTTTTCTTAATAAGAATCAAATGAATCACGATTCATTTGATTCTTATAAAGAGTATATCAAATTAACTGAACTATGCATTAATCAAATGTTTTTCACCTACAAAAGGAATTTCTGTAGACAAAAGTCAGGATTGTGGCAAATTTTGACAAATTTATTCTTGAGTGATTTTGAATACAAAATAACTAAAGCACATCCTCTTATGTTAAAATTTTGGTGCAGATATGTGGACAATGTTATTTCTATTGTAAAACACAAACATATAGAAGATGCTTTAAATCTCTTGAATATATAGAAGAAAACAATCAAATTCACTTTAGAAACCAAAGAGAACAAACAATTACATAGAAATGAGGAAAAAAGAAAAAGAAAATAGAATTCAGGATTCATAGAAAAGGATCACACGTGGATAAACTATATTGAATCAACAGGATTCAACTATATTTCACATAAAATAGCAGTCTTCGATAGCCTAATACATAGATGGGTAAATATATCCTTGAGAAGAGAAAATTATGAGTTAGAAAAAAAAATACATAATTGAAATGGCAAAAGAAAATGGGCCATATGAATAAAACTGGAGGTTTTGCTTGTGAGCACAAGATAGGAGTAGAAGTATTTGCTTGGAAGCAAAAGGTAGAAGTATTTGCTTGGAAGCAAAAGGTAGAAGTATTTGCTTGGAAGCAAAAGGTAGAAGTATAAGCATGTGCTTTGAATAATTGAATAACCTTTACCTTATACTTCTACCTTTTCCTTCTAAATAAGAAGCATGTGCTCTAAACTCCCAGCCGAGCAGCACGCATTTCGTAAATGAATCATCAGCATTCTTTACTAACTGAGCGCTGGTTTATGTTTTCATTCTTTAAAAGCAAATTATTTGTGCTGACTCCATAATTTTCAACCAAAACAGATCATAACCACGCTACTTTTATTTACCCTCTTACAGAGCAGTCAAAACTATACATGTAGTGCGGTTTGTAAAAATGGCCTTTTCTGTTTCGGATGCAAGAAATAGTTCAAAGTCTGTAAAAAAAATAGAATGGCATTTTTAGTTACTGCTTAAAAGGAAAAGAATTCCACAATTATTACAAAAGTCGTAAATTCTGGGGGAAAAAAAAAACATGTAGCAATTCAGGAAATAATTAAATTATTTTAACTTAATTTTGGCACGCCGATAAATTCAAACCAGTTGCTAAAGAAAATTAACAATATGAAAACTAGAACTCCAAGTGCGACAGGCCTAGAAGGCCCTTGGTATACCAATCGGCTGCTGGCATCACGTCCACATGTGTTAATCACAGAGGTAGATGATTATAAGCTAGTGTAGCGGTCCTCCAGCCATATGATAACTAGGCTGAAGAAAAGATAGATATGGACAGAATCGGGAAGAAACCAATCGTTCTGAATTCCCGGGAGAAAGAGCTCTTCAATCTGTTACAAGGAGAGATAAATCCTATAATAATCATGTCCACTGCTGTGATCTTGATCTGTGATCGGTCGGGACAGGATCCTGGGTGAGGTTTTTTCGGGTTTTTTCCTCACCTGTAAGACAAATGTCAGGAAGCTTAGGGCCCAACGGTTCCCGAAAATCATCCGGTCATCATCATCACTGGTGTGGAAAGCAACAGGAAGTTACCACACCTATAATTAGATGGCGGTGGATGCAGAAACACGACTAGAACGTGCCTTAAAAAGCTTAGAGGACATAGCAGAAGCAGGAGGTTATATGAAGAAAGAGATCAAAGAAGTCATACAACAAGTGGTATGTGACATTAAAATATGTATAACAGAAATAAAAACTTACCGGGGAAAAGATACAGAGGAAAAAGCAAGTCAATGTACAATGGCGATAGAGCAACAGAAGGTGGGCACGCAGGGAAATGAGAGCAGCACAGTAGAACCACTAGCGACATCCATCAACGAATCAGAGTCAACAAGTGCTAGCAACTGGTGCTCTCTGACGTCTAGCGGGGGAATACTAGAAGCAGTCCAGACCGATTACGAATGCTCGGTAGATACAGTGAAAATGCTACCAATACAAAACACGCTCACTGAAACAGAAATAGAGAAGAAGATCACAGATAAAATAAACCAGCAGTTGAAATACATGATGGAAGTCATCATGAGCGACATAAGAAAAATGATCAAGGATGAAACCAAAAGCACAAAACAGGGAAACCACGAACCGCACAACTGGGCCAAGGGAAGGAACAAGACATCTGACCAAGGCCGAGAGAATAATATACAGAGCGGCAACGACTCCACACAAAAGGAAACACATAAAAACCGGGCGGCATTAGAAATAGAAAGAGAACCAACTGCGATCATCAACGACAAAGAACCACTCACAGAGGACGAGGACGCCTGGAGAGAAAGAAATGGGTTCGAGCTAGTGAGAAAGAGAAGGGACAGAACAATGAGGCGACCAAAAATTACCGTAGGGTCGGACGAATCGACACAGTCAACACTACAAGCGGGCGAGCGCATCGCGTGGCTGTACATGGGGCGTCTTTTGCAATGGACGACTTTGAACGTTAAAGAACACCTTGAAAAGACAGGAATAGAGCCACAATATGTCACTTGCAAAGAGCTGACAACATTAGGTACTAACAAAGCATTCAAGGTAGGAATACCGTTCCAGTATCTCGAGAAAGTGGAAGAGGCCACATACTGGCCTAAGGGAATACTGGTGCAGCCATTTCGAGCACCAAGACGGAGGTTCTACGAAGGGGCAGACCTGGAATAGACTTAACCAAAACAGAAACAAGGAAGCAGTGAGCATTAAAACCCTACTATGGAACATAGAAGGTCTCAAAAGTACGATGAGTATAATATCGGAAGACTTTTTTGATCAATTCGATATCTGCATACTGACAGAAACAATGATGACGACAACATGGGAAGCAAAGGGAGCCTATACCGTAAACATACTAGCGAACAGGGAGCAAGAGGGAGACCATACGGGGGTATCACATGCATGCTGAAGGCGAAGCTGGCGCCTTTCTCAATCGTACATCAGACAGACAACATATTATTGGTAGCTACAAGGCTGTGTACACTCATGGGTGTATTTTCCAACCGGACATGACTGCCAGCGACATAATAGGATAAATTTCAACTGCACTGGTAAAGACAACATCGAAAGAGTCACTGATACTAGCAGGGGACCTAAATTGCCGGACAGACAAGCTATCCCTAAAAACTACACAAGTAATGGAATACCTAGAACAAGAAGGGCTAACCATCGTGAACGATAGGAATCAGATAACCTATCTGTGCCCGAATGGAGCAAGCGCCATTGATCTAGTCTTTACAAACCTGAAGGATATTACAATTAAATCACAAGAAGTCAGGGATGAACCACTGAAGAAACACCTACAAGTTATAACCACATGTGAATTGCAAAAGAAGAAGATGAACCCAACCAAGCCACAGCAGAGAGTATCTAGGAAAATAAATACAGAACTTATAAGCCAACAAAGCATCAACGAGATACAATTGCAAATCGTAGAGGGAAACTTAGACGAATCAACACGCCAGATAGGAAGGATAGTGAGTCAAGCAGCAGAACCGCTAATAAACAGACCAAGAAAGGCGAAGAGATGGTTCAACGAAACTTGTTATAAAGCCCGTAGACTGGCCCTAGAAACGCTGCATACAGCACGGAAAACCCCGACATACGAAAACCTACAAGTATATCACATCAACAGAAAAATACAAACAAATAATCAAATCGACAAAAAAATTTTCAAAAGGAAATAGAAAAGAAACTCTTAGAAGAGGCAGAAGCCAACCCATACAAGGCACTCCAACCTAGAAAGCCTAAATACCCAAGAAATATATCGATGGAAACATGGGAAGCTCTCCTAACGAAAGTTCTACAAAACAAGGAGACTCGCCCCACACCAAGGCCAGCAAACGACAACCTAGAAGACCCAGAGCCTTTCACAGAGGTTGAGGTGATATCAGCCATAAAGGCATCGAAGAATAACAAGGCATGCGGCCCCGATCTTATATTCAATGAGCACCTGAAATACTCCATCGAAAAATTAGGAAAATGCATAACGACTCTATTCAACGCTTGCCTACGTCAGGGCACTATACCAGAATCGTGGAGAAAGGCGACAGTAAAAATGCTGTACAAAGGGAAGGGAGACAGCAGCGACCCAAACTCGTATAGAGGGATTGCCCTGGAGTCAGTAGTACTAAAGCTACTCAACAGACTACTATGTGACCGCATCACAAAGGCAGTAGAATCGCAAATACCAGAAGAACAACTCGGCTTCCGGAAGGGAAGATCAGCTATACAGGCGATCGGTTGCCTGCAAAGAGATATAGAGGAAGCCCTGATGAGACTGGGTGGAAAATTGTATGCCGCCTTCCTGGATTATTCTAAGGCATTCGACAATGTAAACAGACAGACCTTAATCGACAAATTAGAAGACATGCTAGGAAGAAACAACCACAAATTAAAACTCGTCAGAAATCTACTAAGCAACAACTGCATCAAAATATCGGATAACATCACCAACTCCAAAGAAATACAACAGACGAACGGCATCCTACAAGGGGACCCACTCAGCCCATTATTGTTCACCCTGGCCACAGCTGACGTCACAAGAACAATCCCAACAAACGTAAATATCTACCTCTATGCAGACGACATGGCTCTGTCATCCACAAGTCTTGGGAACTTACAGAAAGCCTTCAACGGTTTAGCGGACTGGGCAGAAAGAAATTACCTAACCCTCAATGAATCAAAGACAGTTACAATGACCTTCAGAAAAGGAGGTAAAGAGGCACACCTAACATACAAAGGGAAAAACCTGACATCAGTAAAACAGTTCAAATACCTTGGAGTAACAATGCAGACGACAGGGACAACGTTCACAGAATGCTGCAGTAAGAGCAATGAGCGACATTAGGCACCTCCGGGAGATGTCACTACAGACAGCATTGAAACTCTTTCAGCTGAAAAATAGTCCCGGTAGCAACTTATGGACTAGAAAATATATGGACGCACCTAAGTTACCAGAATCTAGCAGACCTAGAAAAAAATTAAGAGCACGTACCTGAAACGAGCTCTGGGCCTATCGAAGTTCACACCCTCACGCCTAGCGTATGTACTGACAGGAGAGTTACCATTGGTGGAGGACTTGAGACAACAGCTTCTACTGCAATCCACCCCAACTATGAGAATCTACTGAAAGACATGCAAAGGAAGCGCAGAGAGATATGGGATGACTTCTTTTGCACGGACGCGATGGTACACAAAGACTGGATGGAACCCCTGTATGACCTTCGACACGCAGTGACAAGACTAGCGACGCACGGTTTCCACTTCAAAGTGTGTAAGACCAAGACATATCACCAACCGACGAACGAGTGTAAGTGGAGTGGTGCGGGAAAAAGTGTGACAGATACCACGCCATATGGTGCGAGAACAGACAATCATCCCTGACCCAACTGAGTGACAAATGAGCAAGATAAACTATATACTAATAATGCATATTTTGTGCTTTACACTTATTAATTAATAATTCCCTAGTAAAGCTGCAAAGCTCAGCATGAAAATGCTATGATTGCAGTGAAAGACCTGCACTTGGGCAGAATTACTATGGATGGACTTTTAATCATAATAAGAAAACAGATACTCATAGTTATAGAATAAATTGAGCTATTTACAATCAAAATATAATCCTTTTACAGTAAGTGATATTATTAATGCATATTTCGAATTTTCCGTTATTGTTTTCTCAGGCTATCATTTATCCATATACTTATTTTCAGGAGCAGTAAGGGTGGAACCATCAACATTACCATCGCCAACGAATACATCATTTAATAAACCTCTGCCCTAAAAAAAATGCCGGAAACGATGAGTCGAAAGATTTGAGAATGCCCTTCACAGACTGATGCTATTGGAACAATTAAAATTGACTATAATTCAAATAGAAAAAGAAAAAGTGCTTATGGACAGATTAAATAACTTAAATTATGAGAGAAACGTTTTTCAAGACTATACCGAGGGAAATGTATTATTTGCTGTCCTGTAAAATTTTATTTTTCTATTTGAATTCTATCAATTTCAGATTAATAAATTATGTAAATCTAGTTCTAGTGAAGTGAAATAAATCAAAGTTGATTTTTAATTTATCCAGACGAACAAGTGATAGTGAATAATTGATAGTTAAATAATATAAATAAACATCCACTCCAATAAATTAAAAATAATAAACATCCTTCATTGTATATTACAGTTGTAATTTCTTCTCTTTTTTTCGCATCCTCCTCTTATAATTTTCCCTTCAGTGAAATTTTCTTCTTCTGATTCTTCTCCTTTATTGTATCTTCATTATCATTGCCTGATGAATGCCTATTTCTTCTCTAATACCAGTTTGAAACCCTGGATCGGCCATGAACCAAAAAATACCTTCATTCTATCTATAGAGAATAACGCACCACCTCTTCTCTCTTTTGTTTCTGGCAAAAAGTGGGCAGCAATCCATTTAACATTTTCCTCGTTGAACCTCTATAATGAATTATACTCTTCCTCAGGAGGACACCGATGTGGTTTATAACACTTTTTATGGTGTACGGGGACTACTAATTGAGCCATGTCTGTATTTTGTGATGAGTCTGCTACCGACCAGACTTCACTTTTTTTAAGCATGTGCTTCTTAAAAAAGCAAAATGTTCACTTTATTCCTACAGATTTTCTAATTTTGAAGCACATGCTTCAAGGTCGAGCTTGTGCTTCTTCCATGGAAGTAGATGCTTATTTCTCGATGCATCACCGCAAGTAAAAGTTCATACTTTATTCATAAATTCTGAAGGATATGCTTCAAAATAGTGAAGTAAAAGCATTTGCTCCACTTTACTCATACGGCCCATTGGTTTATAGGAGAAAATGATACACAAAAGGATTGATAAGTACAAAAAAAATATTGAGGAATGAAAGCACTCTTCATATAGAAAAACCAAATGAAAAGAAATACAGGAAATCATCCATGGGCACACAATACATTCCAAAAGAAAAATTAGATGTTATTTCTGTTGTAAAACACAAACATATAGAAGATGCTTTAAATCTCTTGGATATATAGAAGGGAAAAAAATCACTTCAGATTGATAAATACAAAAAAAAACATTGAGGAATGAAAGCACTCTTCAGATAGGAAAACCAAATGAAAAGAAATACAGGAAATCATCCATGGGCACACAATAAATTCCAAAAAAAAAATTAGAAAAATAGATTTCAGATTAGCACCAAAAAATTACTACAGCCTAAATTAACTAACAAAAACCAAGAAAAATTAAAATTTTGGTTATGGTAAAAAAATCAGGAATATACCAAATAAAGAGTGCAGATTGTGATAAGATATATATATGTAGGGAAAACAAAGAGAATTAATAGTGAGTGGAGAACATATTTTTAACAACTCACCTCATACAATTTCAAATTTCTTTGATACCGACGGTTTCAGACAACATCTTGTCCATCTTCAGTCATGACTTCCACTGATGAAATTCTCTGGTTGTTGATTTCTTGATGGACATCACCTCTTGTACTGCCATCTTTGATTGGGTTATAAATCTTGAAATTAAATTTTTATCTACCGGAATATCGAAGTTCATAGACTGATATTTATTCTTCTGAATGAATATCTTCTCCCAAACTCAATTCTAATGGTTTATCTAATTGTTTCAAAAGTTTTCCAATTTTATGATATACCAGCAAACTGTGCAGCAATTATAATGATTGTAGGAAAGTATATGGGACATTCCATACAAAATCGGCAAAAAAATTGTGAAAATTGAACTTACATCTTTAAAAGTTTACGATTTTTTTTACAGTGAAACTTTATGATATACTGAATATCTGAACCAAATTTCAAGTGTTCGCTTGGTGTAATTAAAGAGTAATAGAGCTGTCAATTTATCATATTGTTTTAAATAGTCTCTTTGATAAAATAAATTTCTTGAAGTAAAACTACTTCCGCAACTTGAAAAGATAGTCACATTATAGATGATTTTATTCTCTATCGCTTGAAAATTAGTATGTTAATTGTTATAAATAGGATAACTAGGACTAGATATTTTTAATTAATTATTTTAAATAGTCTTAATATTATAGGTTTCATATTATAGCAAATGTTAGTTTTAGTTGGAATTCGTATTCATATAGTAACATGATGTAGACAGAATGTCAAACTATATTGGAAACTGGGAAAAACATTACTCGGTAATCAGATTTACCTTTGACAAGATACAGTTAGGTTTATATCAAAACAATTACAGTTAGGAGTTGAGGTTCTGGAAACATCCAGAATGAAATGTAGCCTAAGGCTGAGTAAGTCAGGTTTTTCACATTCCAAAAGACAGTCAGAAAAGGAGACCGTTTAGGGACATGAACTTGCCATGCTTGAAGAGAGGGAGGGATGGAGGACAAAGGGGTTGAACATAGATTTACAGCTAGTTTTCAGAGAGAGAAATAAAAGAGTAGTGTGGATGGACGGACAGTGTGTTGAAGATGTAGTTGTTAAAGCAAGCAGCTGCTGTGGTAAGTAGTCTGCACATGTTTATTCTTAATAGGAGTTTGGGGCTTTTGGAGTAGTTATGAAAGAAATATAAGTATCGAAATATGTTTTGATTGTCAGGTCATGTGGCGAAGATTCAACATACTGTAGTATAACCTCTCTCTTTCTCTTCAAGCCAATATGTATAATAGAATAAGTTAGGCTAGTTTATTTATTTATAATTATATATATTGTTCTTATAGTTTTAAATATAGTATATTATAGTTGTTTAATTATTTATTTATTCATCTTGACTTCCCTCAACTAATAAAGTCATCAGCCATACTGCTCGGCTAGCACTACTCCGTAGGTAATTCACGCTATCTTACCGTCACAAGTAATCCATGTTCCAAAGGTCCTTTACTTACTTATTTACTCACTGGCACTATCGAACCCGTAGGTTCATGGCCGCGCGGACATAAGCTCTCCATACATCCCTATCTTGAGCCAATGCTTTCCAATCATTCCCTGTATAATCTACTTCCCCCAAATCATAGTTAATATTGTTCTCCCACCTCATTCTTGGTCTACCAACTGGGCGTTTTCCTTCTGGCTTTCCTACAAGAAGTTTCCATGCACGTCTTTCATTCCCCATACGCGCAACATGTCCTGCCCATCGCAGTCTACGGGACTTAACTGTTCTTATTATATCTGGCTTCCTATAAAGACCGTGTAGTTCATTGTTATGTAGTCTTCTCCATTCACCTGTCTGTTCATCTCTCTTTGGTCCAAAAATTTTCCTAAGAACTTTATTCTCAAATACCCGTAATCTCCTTTCCTCCCTTAAAGTAAGAGTCCATGTTTCGCACCCATATAATATAACTGGTAGAATAATAGTTTTATATATTTTCAGCTTAACGTTTTTTGAAAGGAGTTGGGACATCAAAAGTCTCTGCAATGCATAATAGCATGCATTTCCAGAATTGAGCCTATGTTTAATTTCTTTGTGCATCTCATTCCTATTTGTGATTATTGTTCCTAGGTATTTGAATTCAGCCAATTCCTCAAAATTTCCCTCATTTGTCATTAGCTGTCCATTTCCATTATATAATGTATTTCTACGTGTGACCATATATTTAGTTTTACTGATATTTACTTCCAGTCCTAATTTCTTAGTGTTACTGAATAGTGTGTGCGTGTTGGCCTTTAGTATCTCCTCGCTATCGGCCAGTAGTACTACATCATCAGCATAAACTAACAGCTTATTAATACCATTCAGTTGTAAGCCTTCCTCATTATCTAAAGATTTAATGGCATGCTCTAGTACAAAATTAAATAGTAGAGGAGATAGTGCATCTCCTTGCTTCAACCCATTCTGGATTTCAAAAGTGTCTGAAAACTGTTTGCCTACACGCACCCTACTCGTTGAGCCATTTAGACACATTCGTATAAGTCTAACTAACTTTTTAGGAATTCCGAACTCCAGCAGGATACTATGTAACTTCTCCCTCTTAATTGAATCATATGCTTTTTGGAAGTCTACGTATAGTTGATGTACAGTACCATTATATTCCCATTTCTTTTCTAAAATCTGTCTTATACTAAAAATCTGATCTGTTGTAGACCTGTTTCTTCTCTTCTAAATGCACATTGATGATCTCCTAGAATGTCATCAATATAGGGAGTAAGTCTGCTTACTAATAAATTTGTTAGAATTTTGTACGAAGTTGAAAGTAATGAGATGCCGCTATAGTTGTTGCAATCAGTTTTATCTCCTTTCTTATAAATTGGTACGATAATTGATTCCTTCCATTCATCTGGAAGAGCTTCTTTTTCCCAAATCATACTAAGCAAAACAGCGTATCTTGTCCATCAATTTTTCTTCTCCCCTGATTTTATCAGTTCTGCTGGGATCTCATCTGAACCTGATGCTTTATACATCTTCAATTTTTCAATTGCCATTTCAACCTCTAATGCACTTGGCTCTGCGACTAGCATTTCTGCTGTCTGTAAGTTATCTTCCTCAATGTCTTGTTCTGTATGTACATTTAATAGCTGATTAAAGTAACTTTTCCATCTATTTAATATACTCTTAGAATCTGCAATCATATCCCCATTTTCATTCCGAATTATGTTTGTTCTAGCCTGAAGCCCTTTCTTCTCTATACTAATTCCCTGATATAATTCTCTAATGTTCCTATTTTTTGCGTTCATTTCAAGATCATTAATCTTCTCTCTCAAATATTCCCTCTTTTTACTCTTTAGTAACTTGGTGGTTTCCCATCTAACACTACCCAATTGACCTTTTTTTATATAGGAATTATCACTGTGAGGTTCAATTCAATATTAATTACAATAATTTAGTAGTGTACTTTAATATACTTATTTCAATCATAGTAACAGCTTTAGCTTCTTAATATTAATTTAATAAAATAATGCTATAGCTATGTGGAGTCCCTTCATGTCTTCTTCAGGTAGAAGCCATTCATTGTGTATTTGTGAATGATGATTCATAGCATTTGAATGTGGGACCAAGACAGTAAGGTAAAGGAAGGATTTATGCTTGGATGGGAAGGAAGCCTGGATTAGCTCAATGGTTAGAGCATCAGCACGGAAAGCTGAAGGTTCGGGGTTCGATTCCCGGTTCAGGCATAAATTTTTCTCTTTACCATTTGATTACAATAATTTAGTAGTGTACTTTAATATACTTATTTCAATCATAGTAACAGCTTTAGCTTCTTAATATTAATTTAATAAAATATTGCACACTCTTAAAACATGCTTACATCAAAATTATTTTGAATTTAATAACAAATTGTACATAGCTAAAGATGGTTTGATTATGGGTGATCCGTTGAGCCCTCTTTTGGCAGAGATTTTTATGGATAACTTAGAACAAACCATACATAAGAATGTATTAGCTAGAAATGTTCAATTTTGGTATCGTTATGTAGATGATGTCATAGCAGGCGATTTATCTAGTTCCCGCGTTAATATCTGTAGTGCCCTGCTATTGTATAAAGTCCTAACATTCCATGTTCCTAGGAACATGTCCCTATGTTTGAGCCTTTGGCATGGGTTCCCTGAAGTAGTCCCCGCTCGGAGAACCGAATGGGGGACTATTTGACCTCCGGAAAATTTTACCCCAGATGAACCCATGTCCGCATTTCTTGACGGTTGTATTTTTACAGTGAAAGATTGTCACTCTTTTGCCCAAGGTACTTTTTTCGTCTGGCTTATCACCTTCGACCAGTCCGGCGTGGGTAACCCTATCGGCAGCAATGCTACCGCCGGCATAGCTCTCAGGATCATTTAAGCACGCAAGCCACTCCACCACGACAAGGTAAAGATACCAAGGTCCTTTATGCCCTAAAATAAGCTACCATAGCACGCTGCTACCAATATTACGCTATGGTAGCTTATTTTAGGGCATAAACGACCTTTGGAACATGAATTACTTGCGACGGTAAGATAGCGTGAATTACCTACGGATTACCTTTGGAACAAGGATACTTGTGACGGTAAGATAGCGTGAATTACCTATGGATTCGTGCTTGCTGAGGGGTATGGCTGATGACTTTCTTAGTTGAGGGTAGTCGAGATGAATAAATAAATAATTAAACAACTATAATATACTATATTTAAAACTATAAGAACAATATATATAATTACAAATAAATAAACTAGCCTAACTTATTCTATTACACATATTGGCTTGAAGAGAAAGAGAGAGGTTATACTACAGTATGTTTAATCTTTGCCACATGACCTGACTTAATCAAAACATATTTCGATACTTATATTTCTTTCATAACTACTCCAAAAGCCCCAAACTCCTATTAAGAATAAACAAGTGCAGACTTACCACAGCAGCTGCTTGCTTTAACAACTACATCTTCAACACACTGTCCGTCCATCCACACTACTCTTTTATTTCTCTCTCTGAAAACTAGCTGTAAATCAATGTTCAACCCCTTCGTCCTCCATCCCTCCCTCTCTTCAAGCATGGCAAGTTCATGTCCCTAAAAGGTCTCCTTTTCTGACTGTCTTTTGGAGTGTGAGAAACCTGACTTTCATTCTGGATGTTTCCAGAACCTCAACTCCTAACTGTAATTGTTTTGATATAAACCTAACTGTATCTTGTCAAAGGTAAATCTGATTACCGAGTAATGTTTTTCCCAGTTTCCAATATAGTTTGACATTCTTTCTACATCCTGTTACTATATGAATACGAATTCCAACTAAAACTAACATTTCCTATAATATGAAAACTATAATATTAAGTAATCAATTGAGTTGGTGTTTACTTGATGAAAATCCATATTTATTAATTAAATAAAAATAAAACTTTTATTTGATTTTCATATTTATTATATAATTCAATGAGAGCTGTTTTGGTACACTGTACCTTCTTCAGACATGTTAACAAATTATGAATTGTGTTCCAACTGATCTAATCTACAATACAACAATATTTATTAAAATTTTTAAATTTAACAAAGGGGATTCATTCAAATCAAGTTGAGAATTTAACAGTCTGTTACTACTCTTCAATTTATTTATCTCTACAGCCTCCAAAAGATCTAACTTCTTACCCTTATCACAAACATGTAAAATTTCAAAATTTGGATCGAAACAATGATTAAATTGGAATAGGTGGTTAGCATATTTTGAATATTCTAAATTTCTGTTATATGCTCTCATGTGTTTCTTTATCCGAGAGATAAGGAAAATTATTCTATTAGACCAGTAGTATCCTTCATAAGTTCTCCATCATACAAAATGTCTATAAAGCTAATAAATATAATTTCATCTAATACTAAGTTCAATCCAATTTACAGTATAAAGAACTCTATTGAATTAATTGACAATATAAAGGACATTGATTTGCCTAATAACTTAATTTTAGTTTCTTTTGATGTAAAGAATCTTCCCAGTGTACCTACTCTTGATGTAATAGAGATCATTAAAAGAATGTTACTTACTAATAAAGTGAATGGTTTTGTAGTTGAAGAAATATTGCACACTGTAATCAAATGGTAAAGAGAAACATTTTTTTCTCTTTACCATTTGATTACAATAATTTAGTAGTGTACTTTAATATACTTATTTCAATCATAGTAACAGCTTTAGCTTCTTAATATTAATTTAATAAAATAATGCTATAGCTATGTGGAGTCCCTTCATGTCTTCTTCAGGTAGAAGCCATTCATTGTGTATTTGTGAATGATGATTCATAGCATTTGAATGTGGGACCAAGACAGTAAGGTAAAGGAAGGATTTATGCTTGGATGGGAAGGAAGCCTGGATTAGCTCAATGGTTAGAGCATCAGCACGGAAAGCTGAAGGTTCGGGGTTCGATTCCCGGTTCAGGCATAAATTTTTCTCTTTACCATTTGATTACAATAATTTAGTAGTGTACTTTAATATACTTATTTCAATCATAGTAACAGCTTTAGCTTCTTAATATTAATTTAATAAAATATTGCACACTCTTAAAACATGCTTACATCAAAATTATTTTGAATTTAATAACAAATTGTACATACCTAAAGATGGTTTGATTATGGGTGATCCGTTGAGCCCTCTTTTGGCAGAGATTTTTATGGATAACTTAGAACAAACCATACATAAGAATGTATTAGCTAGAAATGTTCAATTTTGGTATCGTTATGTAGATGATGTCATAGCAGGCTTCACAGGAACTAAAAGACAATTGAATTCCTTTTTAAATGTTATTAATAACATTTACAGAAGTATTATTTCACAATGGAATTAGAAACAAATAATAGTATAAATTTCTTGGATTTATCAATAAAACACATTGATAATAAGTTTGAGTTTGGTATCTTTCACAAACCATCTCATAATGATACCACTATCCATAGTTCTTCTCTTCACACATATACTCATAAGATGGCAGCCTTTAATAGTTACATTCATAGACTTTTAAATATCCCTCTTTCACCTTTGGAATATAGTAACAAATTGAATATTATTAAACAATTAGCTATTAATAATAACTACGACCCTAAAATTATAGAATATTTAATTAAGAAAGTTCATTACAAAAAAGCAATTAACAAAGTTTCTCCTTTACCTAAAGAAAAAACAAAGAAATATGTTGTAATGTCATACATAGGCCCACTTTCAAATAAAATATCTAAACACTTTAAAAAGTTGAACATTAATGTGGCATTTAAAACTAATAAAACAAAATATAATAAAAAACTACAAAACCAAAGTAAAAAAAGAAAAATTATCAGGTGTATATAAATTGAAGTGTGGCACATGTGACAATGTCTATATAGGACAAACTGGTAGACCTTTTATCTCTCGGATAAAGGAACACATGAGAGAATATAACAGAAATTTAGAATATTCAAAATATGCTAACCACTTATTCCAAATTAATTATTGTTTCGATCCAAATTTTGAAATTTTACATGTTTGTAATAAGGGTAAGAAGTTAGATCTTTTGGAGGCTGTAGAGATAAATAAATTGAAGAGTAGTAACAGGCTGTTAAATTCTCAACTTGATTTGAATGAATCCCCTTTGTTAAATTTAAAAATTTAAATAAATATTAGTTGTATTGTTGCTTAGATCAGTTGGAACACAATTCATAATTTTTTAACATGTCTGAAGAAGATACAGTGTACCGAAACAGCTGTCACTGAATTATGTAATAAATATGAAAATCAAATAAAACTATGTTTTATTTTTATTTAATTCATTTATAATATTAAGACTTTAAAATAATTAATTAAAAATATCTAGTCCTAGTTATCCTATTTATAACAAACCCTTCCCCCCTCAGACCTGACAAAGGGCTTTTTAAAGGAAAAAAGCCCTTTTCAGGCCGTTATCATAAACCATAGTATTGTTGTTCCCCATGAATTCTTCTTAAAATTTAATTTGACCACACACCATGCTCTAGAGTTGTTTTTATTTTCTTACCTTGATCTTACAGTTTAGCTCTCTTTCCTTTCCCTAAGCTTGACTCTGTCCCAAATACTAGTGTACAACAAGAAATGCAACATGAACACCCTTTAAGTAATTATGTACTCTGAAATATTGTGCTTAAACTTGATCCATTTTCTCCTCGTATTTAACCGAAGTTCCCTTTGTTATATGGGACATTTAACACTTACATACTCCATTTTATACCCACACCACTCATCTGGTGTTAAAACATGATAGACATCAGGAAAAATGGATTAGCTTGTCACTCTGCACCTGAAACAAGAAGATATACATAACAACACAAATTATTCTTATTCCCCTTTCTCAATTTTTTCCTCTTGATGCTAAGTTCTATTGTTTTCTTGGTTTTTTCTCATATAAGTTATTTTTGCATTCTTTAATTTTGAAAATTTTATTTATTATCTTTCTAAAATATTTAATTAGAGCTTATCACTTTCTTCGTAACACTCAGCTTTTCACTAGCCCCGTCCACCGAGAAACTTGCACTATGTTCTTGTTTGTCGCCTCGCATGTCCGCAGCTCATGTTGACCTCTTACAGCATCCCTGGTTGAATCCAATGTCTGGAACCACGTTCGGTGATGGTATCTTCCTTCAGTCAGGAGAGAGCCATGCCGGGTACTTGGGTCTTTCCTTTGAAGTTCTCGAGACCAGCAATTTCTTTTAGGAGCCATGGATTATCCGGAGGATAGGTTTAATGGGATTTCTGTGTTTTATTATCCAATTTTTTTCCTTACTGTATAATACTGGTTGGGAATTACTATCTGATCCACGTGCTAGCAAAGGTTTGATATGACATGGGTAAGGTATTTGTTAGGTCTCTCATGTCGCACCGTATTGACTGGTGGACATTTTCCATGTTGAATGACTATATCTGTTATAGTAAGATGTACCCGCATAGACCCTGTCTTCCTCCTTTTTTTCTGGTATCAGCTGATCTGACCAAGTTTCGTGGTGGGGGGATGTCCTAGGTGACTCAACATCCTTTGTCATTCCTAGTTAGTCCAGTCATGTTCTTATAGTTTGAGCATAGTCTAGCCAGGCATGTGTGCAGTCACTCTTCTTGCCAAAAGGTGTTTTACTTGTCTTTATGGTTCTTCTTTTGGTTTACTTTGATTTTTTTTGTAGTTGTGTTTGTTATGTCTTACACCATGTATTTTTAATAGGTTCAGTTGGGCCTTTGAAATGAAACCAATGATGCTTATGGGATTATCAGGATGACTCACCTGTCATATAATCAAAATATCCCGAGATTTTGAACATACATGTACATCTTTACCTTTTATAATTTTCCCTAGGTTTGAGTTCCTCTAAATTTACTCCTAGTTAGTCATATCTCAATGGTACAAACAACAAAATATGTATTTTGCATTTATCTTTAAAATTGCCAACCTCGTTCCTATACAAAATCTATCCTTATTTTATCTTTTATGTTGGCTAGATTTGAACCTGGAGATGGAAAAGAGTGCTCTTATGCCTATCAATTTGTATAGTCATATAAACAAAATATCAGTTTCTAATATCATCCTTTTAGTCTTCCCTAAAACTTTCATTTGACAGTACTTCAGGTTTATATATTCACATAATTTCCATAATTAGATCGGTTGATATTTTGTTATATTTAGAAGCCCAAAAATTTGTCTAATTCTAAGGGTTTGTCTAGTCCCCTTCTTTATAATAGAGTCCTGGGTTCGACTGGGTGCGCTCGTCTTCACATCAGTCGAAAGGACATTATATACTCACGTGTTATCATGTAAATGCTACTTAACCAATGCCGAATTAGACCTTACAATTACCCATTAATACTCGCATCCTGAATTTTTGTCATTGTTTCTTTAGGGTCCTGAGTTTGAGAGCATTCTTTTCCTTTCCCCACTTCTGAATTAACTGGCTCCATTTCTTAACTTCCTGTTCCTAGCCTTAATTGTACTTGAATTGAGATATGATTTTAAAGCTACTTGTGTCTGGACAGGGATTCAGGTTTTCATTATTCATTGGTCTAATTTTCCCTGACCATCTGATCTTACTGCTAATATATCAATCCGCTTAGTTTAACTCCTTAATCCTTTCTGATTCTATTTTAGAAAGTCACAGTGATGTTACGTAACCTGAGTCCTTGTCCTCATTCTCCCTTCTGCTGCCCTAACTTCTGTATGGTGTACTTTACACCCTGACCTCACCTAACTGTTAGTTTGAATGGCAAATTCTCATAGCTGATTTGAACTTTTATACATTTATTTTTCGTTTTGTATACTTTATTCCCTGATTGTTTCTTTATCTACATGTATATTTAAACTTCTCTTTTTCTTTCTCTACTCCTTACTCCCGGGGTTTCCTTGATTTCCTATTACATACATATCATTTTTATTGGGGGTCGTTTTTCCTCCTTTCACTTTGAAAATTTACCCACGGCCTACTCCAGGGGGTTCTTTCCTTACTTCTTCTTCCACTCGGAACTCCTCCTCCTTTCTGTACCTGCTCTGTATCCTAGGGGGGCTCTAATTTACTTTAGACTGCTTATATGCTTAAACTTATTTACACCACCTTAGGTGTTTAACCTCTTGTTTTTCTGTCATCTTCTTCCCTACCATCCTAGGTTAATCTGTCCCTCTTGGCTCTACTTGTCAATTGCACAATCGTGTGTATGTGTGTTTCCCCAATTATTTTCCTTCTGCTTCCTCTAGTGCACTAGTGTTTCCGATGTTATTTTGCTAGTATTTGTTATCTATCTGCTTGGACCATATTCTACCTGTGTGTACGTCTTTCCCCTCGCGGTATTTCTTTCTACTTTTCTCACCACTGGTGATTTTCTGGCATCATCATCAAGTATGGGGGAGGCCCTAGACAGCTCATCGAGCGGATCACCTCAGTGGCATATAGGAGGTCCCTCCCATTCCAAGGGGGCCCTAGTTTAGTTGAGTGGATTGCCTCAAGGAAAGAGATTCATGTCCTAATCTGCCAAAGGGGGCCCAAGTTCCGTCTTCCTCATTCCCAATTGTGCTTCCCTAGCACTGTTTCATCGCTTGGTGTAATTAAA
Organism: Diploptera punctata; assembly: GCA_030220185.1. NCBI lineage: Eukaryota > Metazoa > Arthropoda > Insecta > Blattodea > Blaberidae > Diploptera > Diploptera punctata. The sequence goes on from JASPKZ010007646.1 coordinate 100,420, forward strand.
GAGTAATAGAGCTGTCAATTTATTGTATTGTTTTAAATAGTCTCTTTGATAAAATAAATTTCTCAAAGTAAAACTACTCCCTCAACTTGAAAAGATAGTCACATTATAGATGATTTTATTCTCCATCGCTTGAAAATTAGTATGTTAATATTTACGTTTTTTTGAAGGGCGTAAATGCAATTAATATGCAATTGACCTTTCTCACCAAAAATTTTATAAAATCAAAAAGTGCCACATTATTACCTGAACACCAGTTAATTTTTTGTAATTAGTATTAAAGTGGAGTTTTGAAAGGAAACTACCAAAAATAATTATTTTCCCTAAAATCTCCTATGTGTAGACTGCCTGCAATACCTTTTGCGTGAGTGAAGATTGCTCGATCACACATAATCCCTTGCGCACTTGCAAATATTTTTTATTGTTATTATCATCATTACATAATTTTTATTATCATTATTACAATTATTACATAACCATCATCATCGTGGACTAGCGGTTACTCTGCATGCCTCCGATTCCGAGGTTTGCAGGTTCAAACTCGATAGGAATCAATGGAATTTTAAAGGCGTAATAATTCTGAATGTAGCTTTCTCCAGAAGGAAGGAAATCCGTGAGCCCCATGTTATAAATTTATGGTACGTAGGAGAACCTCGCGCATGAAATAAATTGCTACATAATAAACGTCATTAAGTATAACAATCTTTATTGATATCTTCAGTAGGTGGTTAATTTTGTGCTGATTTTGGCTAATGTATAGTTTAATTTAAATTACTAAATTACTAAGCACCTTCCGGGAAATTTATATTATGAGCTAAATTATTGTTATAATGTTTAATTTAATGTCTAAACTTCTCATTCCAGAAACATTTAAGATATTGTAAAATTATATATTAACACATAATATTATTAATAACTATTGTATACTAATATAAGCATAATTTAAATTATATTTAACTTCTAACTCACCATTTAGTCTTTGTAGATCTGCAAACTTGTTAGTTAAAAAAAATAAAATTTACTCTTACACTTAAAATGACGAGATGCACTGATGTAAATCAACTGCCTAGTATGTAATCTGAACTTGAGAATTGTTGATGGAAAAGCAGATGTTATAAGGAAGACTTGCTGACCCTGCATTATTATCGTTTGGCAGGAAGTGGTATGAGTATTAAAACATTCGGTTTTATTTGGAAATGATATCTTATAACTAGAGCGAGGATTTTTATGAAATTTCATGTTTTAAACTATTGGTCAGAGAGCGCTGAGACAAAGTATCTTTACATTTTATGATATGTAGAATCAAATAAGACCTACATATTTTTTCATATTTCATAATATTTTGGCAAAATGTTCATATTCAACTTTTATAGGAATTAATCACTATGAGGCTTAATTTATAGTGAAATTAAATGCATCTTACCTCTCCTCATATAAATCTTTTAAGTTGATCGCGATTTCGAGACTATAACTGTCTCATCCAAGAAAGTTCTGAGGATGAGACAGTTATAGTCTCGAAATCGCGATCAACTTAAAAGATTTATATGTGGAGAGGTAAGAAACATTTAATTTCCCCAAAAATGTTCATTTTAATTAAAATGTAATATTCCTTCATATTTTTTAACTTTCAATTTTTTTAAATAAAATTTCTACTAATTGGTTAAAAACATTTTTGAAGTGACTGTAGTTTTGAAATTTTTTGACAATGTAATATGGTAGACAGGCGAAAATTCCGCTGGAACAAGATAAATAGATTTAATAAAAGACAATAATTGAAAAAAGGAGATATGGAATGACCAAGTGGAGGCTTCTGTCGGAAACTACAGAACAAGAAAAGGGATTTACTAATCTGTGACAAGAACATGAATGACAATGTTTGAATAATAACCACCTCTCTCAAGTAGCAACCTGTTCCTTTTTGCCACTTAAGGACAGTCCTTATTTTGTGAATGGATTACAGTATTTAAATGTAGGGAAGACTGTTGCTGCTAAACTTGAAGTTGTGCTGAGAAATAAGGTGAGGCCAATATTATTCTCACTTACATCAAACTATCATATATAGCGCAGTACATGTTTGCTCCCATAAAATCATATGGTGTGGAGCATACTTTTTGATTGTACAAAATAATTCTGACAGACAGGCGTTAAAAATATAAAAAAAGCTCCTAACTGTGTATTACGAATAGAATTGATAATTGGATTATTCAAAGCACAAGTATACCGTACTGTGCTCGGGCAAATTTCATGGAAAAACTAATGTTAAAATAATTCTAACTACATTTCACCATGTTCATGTGTGTAGTGTATAGGATTAAAAATAATTGTAATTGCAAAGAGAGTTTTGAAATACTCCCTAGAATTATTTGTTGATTAATTCATTTTAACATCTTGTTTCTCCAAATATGACATACAGTACTTGGTGTACTACGATGGGCAGGACATGTGGCACAAATGGGGGAATGAAAGCCATGCATGGAAGCTTCTTGTAGAAAAACCAGTTGGAAAACGCCCAGTTGATAGACCATGAATGAGGTGGGAGAATAACATTAATCATGATTTGAGGGAATTAGATTATAGAGGGGATGATTGGAAAACATTAGCTCAGGATAGGGGTGTATGGAGAGCTTATGTCCGTGCAGCCATGAACCTATGGGTTCGATTGTACCAGTGAGTTAGTTAGTTAAGACTTGGTCTACGTGTGTTCTGATTCATCCAATTTAATGTTATTGTGACATTTACATATACTGGGATAATTCATTATCTTTATGCAAGGTAAATAGAAGTCATCCAAACTGTACTTACTCTAAATTTTGTCAGTGGTATATTTGATGGAAGCATGTTACTACAGTTACTATGTTTTGTTTGTGTTTGGATTTCATAATTAAATATCATTGGATAAATTAATTGATCGTGTTTTATATGTACCCAGTATTAATTTATTGAAATAAAGTGTCAAACTATAGGCTTGGGAGGCCCTTGGGGTAGATGGATGTTGAGACTTCCACATTTCTAGACAATCGCCAAGGGACGTCCACTGGGTACTGTCATGTGTGATGGCCGCCTTTGCCCTAGAACATGCAATGGTACTCATTTCAATTAAGAGCTGAGTAGATGCCGCCAGAAGGTTTGATCCAGCTAAAAACCTGACTCCATTGAGACTCAAACCCACAACCTTCCGGCTTGTTAGCGTGATTCCTCAAACAACTACACTTCAACGTGAGCCATTAAAATTGCTTCAAATCATGAACATGATATTTTATATTGAGTCAGAATTAATGAAAAATTAATTAAAGTGGAAATACAGTGAAACTCTTGATTTCTTGAGCTACAAAAAGGTCTTATCTCATTTGTGTGCTGATATGTATATCCATAAATTATACAGGGCTTGTGTATATAAATATATGTAAAAAGTTAAAAAAATAGTAGCTTCATAATATTTTAGCATCCTAATTTTAATATTTTTCATATTTTGATATTATGATTTCATATTTTATTATAATTTTCTTCATATAATTCCTCGCTCTACTTATAACAATACTATTTCATGAAAGTTTTCAGGATACAATACAGTACACTGAATAAAAAGTTATTTTAAGACTGAAATTAGTAATTATAACATAATAAAAATTTATACCGGTTTATTCAATTAATGATATAAGAGTTTTTATTATATAACATTTAAACTGTAATGAAAAATTTGTAACAAAATAAATGATTTGTTTTAAAAAAAGGACAGAAGATTACGAGTATTTGAGAATAAAGTTCTTAGGAAAAGTTTTTGGATCAAAAAGAAATGAACAGACATGTGAATGGAGAAAACTACATAAAAGTGAGCTACATGATATGTATAGGAAGCCAGATATAATAACAGTTAAGTATCATAGGCTGCAATGGGCAGGAAATGTGGCACGTATGGGGGATGAAAGAGGTGCTTGGAAACTTCTGGTAGGAAGACCGGAGGGAAAACGCCCAGATGGAAGAATAAGAATGAGGTGGGAGAATAACATTATACATGATTTGAGGGAAGTAGATTATACAGGGGATAATTGGAAAACGTTAGCTTGGGATGGTATATATGGAGAGCTTGTGTCTGCACTGCCATGAACCTACAGGTTTGACAGCCAGTGAGTGAGATAGTTAGTTATAAATAATTTGTTTAATAATTCACAATAAACGTAAGTAACAGAGCTCTTTACTTCTTGCTTCAGCAATAAAATTTGATAAATAAACATCTACTGCATAAGAATTAAAATATCGCCACTTTTATAAATTTACAGTACTGTTCCATTAAGCAGAACATGTAATAATCTATTCGATTTAATGGCAGCTGAAAAGTCACTGATGAAGCGGGGTCAGCTCTTTCAATTAACTACGCATGCGACCTTGGTTGTGAAATGAATCAGCTGCACCATGTATCTGCCAGTTCTTTTTATGAAAATAGAATAAAGAACATTTATATTGTCTGAACTATTCAACTCTCCAAAAAGGTAATTGTTGGAAATTAATCCTTATTACGTGAGTAGTGATTGAAAAATCAGCAATTGCTGTACATGGTTTGCTGGAACATCATAAAATTGGAAAAGAGAGAAAACTTTTGAAACAATTAGATAAACCGTTGGAATTGACTGTTTGGGAGAAGATATTCATTCAGAAGAATAAATATTGATCTATGAACTTCGATATTCTGGTGGACAAAAATTTAATTTCAAAATTTATAATCCCAACCTAAGATGGCAGCACAAGAGCTAATGTCCATAGAGAAATCAACAACCAGAGAATTTCGTCAGTGGAAGTCATGACTCAAGAGTGTAACGGGATTTTACTTTTGTTGATTAATTTTAGGTTGAAACCCCACTATTGGGAGACACGTGTAACAGGATTTTATTCTGGGTGGTTTAGATTGGGTTGAGCAAGTTTGGTGTTCAGGGATATAGTATATGGACAGTTTGGTGCTCCGAACTGCTCAGGTTAGGGGTTTGGTAAGAGCTGGATTCTTGTATCTCAGGTACACGAGAGCAAGGATGACCACATGGTGTAATCACTAGATGATTTCTTCAGGGTGATAACAAAGTTTCAGTTTATTGCACTTCTGTAGATACACTTGGCCAGAACACTAGCCACTAATTTCAGCTGTAGGCACATTGTGAGCGTAGCTGTAACATTTAATAAGTTTCGTTGCCTATTCTCACTGTTTCTCACAGATCCTACTTTTTTTATTAATTTTCTCTATGTTTTTCAAAGCCTATCTTGAATTATAAGGCGTGGAGAAATGTATACATATATACAGATGTATAAATAATGGAAGTCGATATTAGAACTTATAAACTTCACAAGTTAACTTTTCTTTAAGTTGTAGAGCCCTATTATTCCGTCGGCCTACTACTTCCCGTCGCTATCAGTCCTGTACTACTCGCGACCACTTTTTTTATTCTCTGTCGAGTCGTTTTCGCGATCCCCGCCCACATAATATGTCTACAGCTTTTACAAAATGAAAATGTTACATTGGTCAGGAGTTTATCATACTAAGTCCATATGTCCACGTAAGTGCCTCTCACATAGTTGCCAAATATTTTGCTAATTGGTTTTTTAATGATTTTCCAGAATGTTCTAGTCATTTCTTTGCTAAGATGATATTTTTGACTGATTGTAATGTCCACGCTAATGGCAAGGGAGTAGTTATTCATCACTTGAATTTGTTCTAACACCATTGTGTGCAACTGTCAGTAGTCTACTGTGCTATGTTGGGATAGTTCTTTGTAGTAAGAAGTTACAATAACCCTTTGCTAGTAAGTTTGTGACACGAAGCAAAATGTGAAATTCCGTCCTATTGTGAAAGGATGGACTTTTCCAATATTACAAAGCATAAGATTCCAGCAACTTCCTTAGTATATTGTTATTTTAATATGACCTTTATATTTCATTTGATATAAATGTTATGGGATTGATCCTATCCTCATGATGTTATTATTTCTGGAATCCCTGTTTCTTGCTGATTAATTTGAGTACCGACAACATATATTTGCGGTAATATATTAAATAATTATTTTTAATCATTTATACTTATAATTGGTGGGGGGATATGCATATATGGGTGCAAGAGAGACAAGATGATGCCTGAAACTGTCAGTATCAAAGAAATTTGAAATTTTAAGAGGTGAGTCGTTAAAAAATGTTCTCCACTCACTATTAACCCAATGGACTCTTATTTAAAGCCTGCTAACTTTCCCCTCCACTCAGATTTAAATGGCCACAGAAGACAGGAGGTGCCATGCTCTTTACATGCAAACACAAAAATGCTCATAGAATGGAATTTAATAAATATTTTTCTTTAGACATTTAAGTGAAGGCTGCTGAATAATTGTGCTTGCCTAAAGGGATATTTTGGTGTGGTAAATCTCGAAACATTCCGGGACATGAAGTGGAACTTCACACTTTTTGCACTGAAATGTAGTTTTACTTCTTTTGTTCACACGTTTGTAGGGTTTCTTTTTATTGTCTGTGCTGGGGATATACAATGGAACGTTAGCACAGTTCCTTGCCTGTAACCTGACAGGGGTTGTACTTGATGATGGGTGGCCTCTCACATTGTAGGATGGCAGCTGAATTGTCTCCAATAACTGCTTGGCGACAGCTATTCTGAAGGTCGAATATACTGTCTTGCGATCTATGAAATTATTGTAGACCACAAAAGAGTTAAACATAAATATGTCCAGCAAATAGAAAAATAATTTTCTATATCCTTTTACAGTGCAACGAATTATAGGAAAAAGGGCAGTGATCTGGTCTTGCAAGTCAACGCCTTGCATCCTGGTACTTCAGGCAGTCTTGTTTTTTTTATTTCTTCCTTAGGTCTTTGCCCTTTTTCTCTCCTCAGTTTTCCTGTCGGTGCTCTGTCTAATGTTTCGAGGACAAAACTCTGTAATAAACTCAAAATCCTGTCACGATCATCACCACACACCCTCTTAGACACCATTTCAAAGACTTAGCACTACAAATTTCTTCTATATATTTCCAACAAACAGACAGCTTATAATTTCACAAATTCTTACAAAAAAATAGGGTTGTCCAAAATGCTTTCTCTCAGGAACCTAGCAAAGCTAACACATTAGACATCTATGGGGTAGTTTGGAAGTTATTGCAAAATATATGAGCTCGTGCGCTTGACATGAATGTCACGTCATTCGAAGACTGGGCCTCACTAGAGCGCGCGTGAACGTCACGTTATACGAGTTGAATGGGTTAATGATATAACCTCATAATGTTTACTTCCCAACATCAATTTAAATATAAAACAAAGAGAAATTTAACCATTAGAACTGAGGAACACACAAACAATAAAAAAAAAGAAAGAAATTTGGCAGTAGCAGCTTTGGTAAGAACAACATACAATTGATGTAAACACCAAATTATTAAAACAGAAAACACAAATGAATCCATCATTTGAGAAAAAACAAGGAGATAAGCACGAACTTTGAAATTCCCAGTGAGAGAGATTTAATATACAAGATCTTTGGACGACAAAAAGACGGATCAGGAATCAACATCCAGAGCCGACAACCTGAAGATCATCAGTCTGTACAAGCTAACGACATAGCAAAGAGGTTGCTCTGAAACATGTCCTACAAGATACAACAAATATGAAGTAAGATGATGGCAGACTCAATTTATTTATTTATATTGCATTGCAGAGACTTTTGATGTCCAACTCCTTTCAAAAAACGTTAAGCTGAGAATATATAAAACTATTATTCTACCAGTTATATTATATGGATGCAAAACATGGACTCTTACTTTAAGGGAGGAAAGGAGATTACGAGTATTTGAGAATAAAGTTCTTAGGAAAATTTTTGAACCAAAGAGAGATGAACAGACAGGTGAATGGAGAAGACTACATAACAATGAACTACATGGTTTTTATAGGAAGCCAGATATAGTAAGAACAGTTAAGTCTCGTAGACTGCGATGGGCAGGACATGTTGCGCGTATGGGGAATGAAAGATGTGCATGGAAACTTCTTGTAGGAAAGCCAGAAGGAAAACGCCCAGTTGGTAGACCAAGAATGAGGTGGGAGAACAACATTAACTATGATTTGAGGGAAGCAGATTATACAGGGAATGATTGGAAAGCATTGGCTCAGGATAGGGATGTGTGGAGAGCTTATGTCCACGCGGTCATGAACCTACGGGTTCGATAGTGCCAGTGAGTAAGTAAGTAAGTAAGTATATATTCTTGGAATCTGCAGTTATATCCCATTTTTATTCCAAATTATATTTGTTATAGTATGAAACCCTTTTGTTTCTGTCTCAATTCTCTGATGTTTCTGATTTTTGCATTCACTTCAAGATAATTTTTCTTCTCTCTCACATATTTATTCTTTTTACTCTTTAAATGTAGTTGTTTCCTGTCTGATTTTACCAAATTGTGTACAGAGAGGAGTGTAGATGACTATATGTTTAAGTATTCTATAGTGTAAGTTTGTCGTCTGAGAAGGGAGAAGGTGAAACCTGGTGTTGGGAAGATAGCTTACTCTTTTGATAAAGTACAAGGGAACCATTAAGGCCATCTGATTTTCAAATCACTATCAACAGTTTACCACATGCATTCTCAACATATGTACTGTGTTTTTTTAAAACTTAATCCAGACATCTGTTGCAATTAGAAATTGCACACTACCATTTCTCCTAGCCCTGTGATTGAAAATTTTACAATTAAACTTTCCAACTTCACTCTGTACCAACTTCAAATCATTCTGTCACCCGGGCTACCACAGTTTCTTAGAAAATGTGAATATGTTTTTGCAAGACATTTATTTTTATGATCTTTATGTTTAATAGGCTGAAGGTTATGTGATTGGCAGTTGTATCAAGCACATTCCAATAGCTGGACGTAACATCACATATTTCATTCAATCACTGTTGAGAGAACGTGAGATTGGTATTCCTCCAGAACAATCTCTCGAGACTGCAAAAGCTATTAAGGAAAGATTCTGTTACATATGTCCTGATATTGCAAAAGAATTTGCAAAATATGATTCAGATTCTTTAAAATGGATGAAGAAATTTGAAGGAATCAATTCTGTTACAAAGACACCTTTTGTAGTAGATGTTGGATACGAGAGATTTCTTGGACCAGAAATTTTTTTTCATCCAGAGGTATGTATATTGATTTTATTATCTGAGACATTCAGAATGCAGCCTAAAATACTAATCTATAGATTCTAGTAATTAGGGTTATTCCAGATATTTGTAGAATATATATCTAACCATTAATAATTTAAATCTTAGTGGATGCATGAGAATGTTATATGCTGTACTGACATCTCTGATTTTCCCCTTATCGAAATACACATCAAATATAATATACAAGAGAGTGTCAATGAATTATCCCGCATAAATTTAACTACATACAGAGGGGTATTATATAAGCATTTTGAGACAATGAACTAATGGTCTACAAATAAAAATGTCCAAGTTATGATTCAATTTGTAAAATGGTTGGCATGCCACTGATTATTTCAAATTAAAATGGAAATAATATGATACAGAGACTGTAACTTGCAACAAGCATGCACCTTTAGCTCAGTGGTTATAGCAGTCTAATAACGACGCAAACATAAGATTGATACATCACATTCGAAACTACCTTCAGTACGTGTACACTTTTTTTTCTTCCTTTATTAAGTATGGCCGCGGTGTACTAGTGGTTATGCTCCTTGCCTCTGGTTCCGAGAGTCGCGGGTTCAAACCCGGCCGGGGTCAATGGATTTTTAGGACGGAAAAATCCAAGGGTCCTCTGGGAGGAACTTTAAGCCGTGGGTCCTGAGTCTGAAGATTTTCAGGCTCGTAAAAAATCCTTAAGCCTGAATGAAAAGGCCTCTAAGCAAAAATTTACCGAATTTTCCCGTCCTAGTACTACCTTGGTTTCCTAGATGTTAGTATAAGGCGGAACGCTAACCACGGACCACTCAAAATGACATCTATACGAAAACAGGTGTAACTAAATTAGTATGGTTCAAATTCTTCCTTGTAGGGGGAGAGCGCCTAAATCTCTGTAAAGGGAAAACATGGGCTTACAATTACAAAAAAATTAAGTACGTACTGTAAATTAGTTATGTACGTAGATTAACTTCTGGTTTAATTGTTTATTCATTATTTTACAGAATACAGTAATGGAATGTCGCTGCAATACACAAGTTACAAAACTATCTATGTACATATTGTACAGATAATTGTTTGAAAGGTTGTAATAATAATACACATATAGTAGAGTGCAATAGGTTTTGCAAATAAAATGTGTAATTGTACTGTACAGTACATATGAACTTAGATAAATGATAGTGCAGTGATTAATAACATGAAGAGGTATAGTGTATGTACACATCACATACATAATGTTATTGGGAAATAAAAGCAATGCATTTGAGTAAACCAGAAAAAAAAGTAAAGCACCTGCAGACTCATTAAAGAAATTGTTCAAATTGGCAACCTCCATTCTCACAACACAGACGACATCGGCAACTAAAGGATTCTCATACTCTGTTCAAGATACCAGTTGTCTCACGGATCACATCACATGCTGCGATTATGCGTGCAACTAACAGTTCATCTGTATTAACAGGGGTCGCATACACCAGTGTTTTCAGATGTCCCCACAAAAAATAATCAAGTGGACTGAAATCTGGAGAGCGAGGTGGCAGCACTACAGTTGGACTACCTCTTCCTATCCAACGGCCACGATACACTCCATCCAAATGATCTCGCACATTCCGGCAGAAATGGGAGGAGCTCCATCGTGCTGAAACCACATGTTAATCCTGATGTGGAGAGGAACTTCTTCTAGTAATGTAGGCAGGACGTGCTCTAAAAATTTCTTATAAATGACACCATTTAATCTCTGGGGAAGAAGATAAGGGCCAATGTTGTGGTCAGAAATTATGTCTACCCATACATTCACCGAAAATCTCTGCTGGTGACTCCTCTGGAAGATGGCATGAGGATTTTCATAATCCAACACATGACTGTTCTTCAAGTTCAGAACCAGCCCATCCCTATTAAATACTGCCTCATCAGTGAATAATACCAAGTAAAAGAAGTGCGGTGGCTGCAGCAAAGCCCAATTACAAAATTTGGCCCATTGAGTGAAGTCCAGTGGCTGTAAGACTTGTACTTTTTGCAGATGAAAGGGATAGAGCTGGTCTTCATGCAGGACTTCCCATACACTTTGATGGTTCATACCCATTATACGTCCGATAGCATGAGTACTAGAAGAAGGTTCCTCTTTCATCCTATGAAGAACATTTTCTTCAAAATCTGCAGTGTGGTGCATACGTTTTGCACCGGCGTCTACACTGTTTACCTTCAACGTCCCATGCTCCCACAAACACCTATCATCAGACTCGAAGGTTGTTCAGTGAGGATGGCATCTAATCCAGCCACTGCTCCGCTTAATGGCAGCAGCTCTTATACCATTACCTTGTGCTGCACCATAAATCAGATGCATATCGACAAGTCCAGCATAACTGTAAAGATGTTCCATGATGCTTTCATGTATTGCAACTGAACTGATAGTGAAGTATCTTCTAATCAGATGTTAATGTAATCACTAATCACCAATAGAAGAATAGGAATTTTGCGCATGCCCATACTATACAAATTTCAGTGTCAACATATCACAGTATACACACAGTATACAATAGAAGAATAGGAATTTTGTGCAAGCCAATACTAAACAAATTTCAGTGTCAACATATCACAGTGAAGAAAGAATGAAAGAAAGAGAGAAAAAAAGTCACCTGCGATGATTTGAACCATCATTGTTCGAAATTTAAATCCATCGCTTTGACCGTTAAGCCACAAGTTAACTACAAAGATTCTGTGTGTTTCACTCTGTACTAAGGCTCACATTGTACTGATTCTACTGTAACCAGTGCAATTGTGTGCAGTCATCTGCTCAGATCGAAATTTTAAGGAATTCGATAACCTATTATTTCATAAACGTTGTTGATGAATTATTAGCAATCAGGATCTCGGAATTAATTCTAAGATATGAAGTTATACTAGTAGAGTTTTCTCTCCTAGTATGCTCTCCTGTTGATTTATCTGTATCAAATGTCGTTTAATTTGATTGCCTATAACTCGCCCATTTTCCCTCATAGACCATTAGTTTATTATCTCAAAATGCTTATATAATACCCCTCTATAGTTAGTTAAATTTATGCTTTATAATTCATTTACACCCTGTATATATAAAAGCTAGTGTGTGTATGTATGTGATTTATAGATTCCTAAACCACTCGACTGATCTTAATTAAAATTTGTACATATAGGTTTTCAGGTACGGTTAGTGTTTAGATGCTATCTATTATGCCCTAAAACCATAGTGTGTGCGAGTTCACCTGAAACAGAAATTTAAAAATCGCTCTAGTAGTCACAGTTTTCAATATTTTATAATGAAACTCAGTACATGCTATTAATTGAACTATTATAGGAAATATCACTAAGAGATTTAATTTTAAATTTTTAAGAATTGTGTATGCTATTAAAATACCGAGGTAGATATTATCAAAATTTGACCATTAGAAGTGAGGTTTTACCTGAAATCAAACATTTAAAATTGACCCTAGCATTGCCATGTTTGGCTCGCCATACCATATAATTTAATCAACTCTTAAAATGGCAATGTATCATAAGGTACACTTAGAAAAAAAAAAGAATGGGCTGACTCTTGATCTCGAATATTTTAAGTTCTAACGTGCAATTCACTTGAGTAAACTAATTGCACAGTAGAGCTACAATACATTTCCCTTCTTCCTTTGGAGAGCATTCTTTCAAACACAAGCAAACGCTTAGCTCAGTGCTTAATGGCTTGATTCGCATGCAAGAGGTAATAGGTTCGATTCCCGATGATGTTAATTTTTTTAATTGTTAAAATTCTTTCTATTTTATTCTGTCTTTCTACTCTTAAACAAAAAAACAAACTAACTATTATTAATACTAGTAGTAAGAGTGGACATGTCCACCATGTTGGTGCTTTCGGAACTCAATTAGAAATAGTAATTTAAAGTGCAATGGCATATTAAAAGGTGCAAATTAACATCAGTGCAGTGAACATTAATATCATGCTGCTTCCGCCACAGCCACTGCCGCCTAAATTCTGGTTGTCTTGTTTACTTTTACACTATGAACGAGAGTTGAATTTGAAGCAGGATAATGGTTGCTTTGTATAATGGTTAATGGTAATGACGGGATTTAGTGGGCGCCAGGAATTAGAAAGGATTCCTCTTTAGTTGAGGACCTCAGGTAGCTCAGTGGGTTGCGTAGGCTTGAGATTCTTTTCTAGGATTCACAAGGATTGTGCGGACACGATTATATCTCGAGAGAAGATGACAAGTTGAAGATGTAATATCACTTTAATAATTTATTATGCATCGAACAATACTAATAATAAATGTAATAGTCGGCATTTATCATTTTGGTCACAATATTATGACGAATCAGATTATATGGTGATGGATTAATTAACAATACCGCACCTATAATTATATATAATATCTCCTTTTATTAAGTATTTTAATTGATGTTGGCATGCTGTCCAACCCAGGTGAACAGGTATGTGTGTCCATGTCGACACCACAATAAAATGACTCACTGATTTGTGCCTAGGGCACTGTAAGATGAATATGACCAGTTGCCGACAAGCAAGACAAGTAAGCAAGTGATTTAAGTTAGTGGTTCAAGCTATAAGGAAAACTATAACTCCCACTCATCATAATTTTGTGACCACGTGATAAGGTCTATCTTATAATATAGAATTACAAATGATTGGTACATTTGTTTATAATTTTGGGATGGAAGGGCTATGAGGGCATGTTATTGGCTGTGACGTCGATTGTCTTAGGACACTCATTTTTTTTTAGATTTAGATACAATTGGGACATAAGTTTATGCAACCAGCTTGGCTTGGCTTCTAGTTTACTTAGCTTCTGGAACTTTCTGATTATATTAAGTGGCTTCCTTCGCCTCGAATTAGTTTTACTCATCCCCTGTAAAAACCACTTGTTTGCTGAGTTCCAAAATTCCCAGCAATATATTTCCTTTTGTGTTCCGCTGTCCAGAGTACAAGGCTTATGTATTGTTAGTTCTAACTAGCTGAATAAAATGCATATAACCTCTGGACTGAAAAGAATTTTAGAGATCTTTAACTTATTGTAAGTATGTCTCGAGCCCATCAATACACAATCGAATGCGTTACAGTCATCAGCCTTTTCCCTACATTACTCATAACTGAACGTTTCTTATTTCGTCATATTAATTTCTCTGGATCATCTAATTTACGAATAATAATTATATAATTGTGTTCTACATGTTTTTCTGGTTTGTTTGAATATAAATAAGGTGTATGTCCGATTATTATTTCAATTGCTTATCTAATTAATTATTTATAAATTCTTTTCCTATATCCTGAATAATTAATTATTCTTTTAATTTTGTTGAGTTGTTTCTTGACTCACCTCATACTTCTTAACTCCCTCGCAGATCCAGATTTTGTCACTGTATTTGTGACATTCTCAATGCTGTTCATGTTCACAACTGACGTCCAATGGTCTCCTCTCCTGCAGATTGACCTCCGTGCCATCTGATGGCTGACTTATTTGACCAAGACAGTTTTGTGTGAGGTGTATGTAAGTTATGTAAATTGTTGTAGGTCCAAAAATACTGTGTTGGGAGGGTAAAATATCAATAAAATCGACATGTACATCCATTTCATTTTCACACACCTGGGGTATCTAAAAAGAAATATGATATAAATTTTTAATTATTTTTTAACTTTTAAAAGGTTATGGTGCTACAACATAATCGACCTTGTATATTGAAGGTCGATGCCATAACAAATACTGTAACTTAAGTTTTGAGGTTATGGCACTGTAATATAACCTCAAAATTTACACTTCAATGTTCTTTTGTTAACATTTTTGCAGATATATAAAATATAAGAAATTACACTTTGAATAGAAGACTATTTTTTATGAACTTATGTCTTAAATATAAAATAATAACATATCCATGATATCAATACTTCTAACTTTCAACGAGAATCACCCACAGACCTAAACCCATTATACAGCTTACACAACAGCATCAGTACCAATTGAAAGGCAGAAGATGAAACATTGTTTTTGAAAGTCCTTCATATTTTAGCTACTTAATGAAGTATTATAATTTAGTTGAGGACAACTGATTTACCAGGTACTAATTATGTATTTTAATATTTTACTGACTGTGATACCGATATAATAGCCATGCTAATGCCAATACATGCTTATACATGTTTAAATATTGAACAGTGATTGTGGTGGTAATAAATTAATGAAAAATATTAAAATCTTACCTTTCTGTTTTATGTTGTAATTGATGTCTTATCAGATCCAGAATAAACATAATAGTTTCTTTTCCAATGTGAAACCAGACAAAAAATTCTTAATTACCATATTCTTCAAGATGATCTAATCTTCCTCTGATTTTTCTGTGTTTACAAGTGTTGAGAAACATATCATTACTTTGTCATCGTTATTGGATTTAAAAAATAAATTTGCAGCCATTTTTACAGCTGCCATATTAAAACTTCTGGAGAAATTCTCAACATCGGGCTTTGGACATCTGTAAAACTTTTACACTGTTTACGCTGCTGTTAGGAGTTATACTATCGTGGTATAACAGAAGTTTGGCTGTATATGGCAATAACACATTTTCTGAACTTATACCCAGTTCATACAACCGACCCTTAACAACATAAAATTCCAAATTATACTTCAATACATAAATAAGAGATAGCTATGGCTACAGTGCATCTAAGATGAATGTAATAATTTTAACAAATAGAAGACTTAAAGAGTCTTTTCAATTTAAGTTATATAATAAGACAATTCTACAAAAAAAGAAACAGCATATTTGGGAATTCAGGTAGACAGCACTCACTCTTGTAAACAAAGATGCCACTGAATTACATGCTCTATCCTCAATTCAAATCATCATCTTTGAGTCCATAAAACTTTACAAGGATAATGAAAATATCTGAAACTTTAACAAATTTTATAACCTTATCATCTATACTATAGGAACATTTATACCCTACCTAGCACAATAGTGTATTGCAAGAAAAATCCCAGTAATAAGTTGAATTACTAAATATAACCCTAGTAAAGACCCAAAATTTCATCATCTTCTAAAAAGTACCGAGAAAACAATTTACGTAATTATGATCAGAACTAACATTTAGTATGCTAATCCAGCCTGGTCATCCCTGAATCCTTCATTATTTAGAGTTGTACAACAGACAGCATTATGTACAAACAAATCTAGACTCTACTACATCAAAGAAATTCCTAAATAGAATCATAAACATTCATTTAATAGGAGAAATTATAATTATCTGATCGTTTAAAAGATATTTTGCCTGTTTCAACTTAAGTGGACATCAAATTTTAACCTTAAACATCAGTAACAGAAAAAAGTTGATATGCTTGATCTCCATTTTCCTTTCAACATTCAAATTAATTAGATGTTGGTTGGTTGGCCAGTATAAGATAGATGTTTTATGGTTTCTGTATATTTTTTTCACACTTCTTACTGGATAGTTTCTTGAATGAATGTCTTTTCTTCCCTCTCCCTCTCTCTCTCCCATATATATATATATATATATATATATACAGGATGATTCAAAAGCCTCTTGACATTTTCGTCAAACCAATGTTTTATGCCAAACTTATTACATATGGAAAGTAATGACTACTGGATGATAAACTCAGTACATTTCAATATGGTGGCCCTCTAAATCACGGTACAGACTCCATCTTTCTTGTGTACAGCAAAACACTTTTGCCAGCATAGCTGTTGTGATTGCAGCTACTACTGCAGCTATTCGGTTTCTCAATTGCTGTAAGGTATTGATCTTCACTTCATACACTTTAGACTTAAAGAAACCCCAAACAAAGAAGTCTAGTGGTGTCAGATCTGGAGAGCGGGCCACCCAAATTCTCAGTGACTCATGACCGTTCAACCTACTAAGGAAAACTCAGTTCAGCTGGTCACGAACAAACGAACAATGATGGCAAAATGGGATGGTGCACCATCTTGCTGGAAAACCACATTATCTTGTACAGCATCCTGTGCCAGCTGCGATTCCAGGTATTGTTCTAACATGTCAAGATAATTACTTCCAGTTACTGTTGTTTCCGCAAGCATGAATGACCCGAAAATTTTTGTTTTTGTTCGCAGCCACACATTTACCTTTGGTGTGTTTCTCTGAAACTACTGTTTTGTATGGCATTTGGTTGTTCGCCTATCCAAATCCTACAATTATGTCTATGACATGTCGACATGTGTGGAATGTTGCCTCACCATTGAGCAACACATGTTTTATGAGGTCTTCATTTTCAGTGGCATCACACATAGCTTGTCGAGCTACATAGCCTTCTGGTTCAAGCTTATGCATAATCTGGATGTGATAAGGGCATTTGTTCAGTTTGAAGCGCAAGGTACGCCATGCAGTGCTTCGGGATATAACTCTCTGCAGAGTCTTCTGGTTGATGGAATTTTGTGAGATGGCATCCTGTATGGTTTTGCATGTTTTCTGGTGATGTAGCCGACCTCCCTCTATGTGCCTCATCAGCAACAGATCCCATCCATTTCATTTTCAGTACCAGGTCTCTAATAGCTTGCCAGCTAGGATCTGGTTTTCTTAACTTTCTAGTGAATTCTTCTTGGACCTGCCCATACATCAATCCTCGTATATGAGCGAAAACGACAGCTAATATTTCATCTATTGTTAGCATAGTTTCCAATTAACCATAACAAAAATACATAAATTAACGACATGAGGAAAATGTCAAGAGACTTTTGAATCACCCTGTATATATAATTCCTCAGATAGCTAATTACGTTTTGCAACAATTATTCATCAGTTTTTTTTAAAGCACAGTAACTAGATACCTGCACTACAATCCCTTGCCTTATTCTTCTCTATTTGATAAAAATTATTATACAAGGAAAATATACAGATGAAATAGTACACATAAATTACTATTAGGATTTAAAATAGATGTTTTATAGAATATGTTGATGTTTAAGTAATGTCTGATATCGAGTAAAAAAATGAAAATATGTTGAACAAAATAATTTCTGTGTTTATGAAAATTGATATAATGTTATAAGAGGAAGGGGCACGCCATAGCATAGTGGTTAAGGCACTGAGCTACAAGCCGGAGGGTCGAGAGTTCAAGTCCCGTTGGGGTCAGGATTTTTAATCTGACCCAAACCCTCTGGCGACACTATGGCCCTGGGGTCGACTCAGCCTCGAACGGAAATGAGTACCAGACACTTGTTCTGGGGGTAAAGGCGGCCGTCATGCAGGGCTGACAACCCAGCTGACATAAAGTGCCGACTGTCTATAAAAAGTGGGAGCCTCAACCTCCTACTACCCCAAGGGCCTCCGGGCCTGTTGTGGAATCAAAAAATAAAATTATAAGAGGGAAAACTTGCAATTTTGTTGCTAAGATATAACTATAGTAAACAGATAGGTAATTTGGAAGTAGTAATTACACTAGGATCCTTTGTCGGAAACATTATTAACAATATCATTAAAAGGAGTCAGAATTCATACCTCACCTCATATTTTGTCACAAAATAAGAGGTGAGTTGTGAATTCTGACTCCTTTTAAATGATATTAAATAAACCTCATAAGTGTTACTTCTTTAAAATATCAATATTATCAACATTAAAAGTATGAAAACATTAAGAGGCTTACTTAATAATTAAGTTAGTTGGTCTGTATATTCTTACCTCTTATGGTTGTTTTTGTTGAACATATGTTTCAAGGCTTGTTAGCCCCATTTCATCTGTTACAGACTGATTTTTCTCATGTTGTCGACCCTGATTATTGACTCCTACCTCCTCTTCCTGTGGTCCAATGAACTTGCTAATTCAATTCCTTTCCCTGGGAATTTCAAAATTCATAATTCTCTCCTTGTCCTTCTATAAGTAGATTTTTTACTATATGGAGAGTTCATTTATATTTTATAACTGTTTTAATAATTTTGTGTTTACATCTATTTTGTGTTTTTCTGTCCAAACGTGAGCAGCTACTGCAGATTTTTCTACTTCCCCCCTTTTTTTACTTTTCATATGTGTTCTTTAGTTCTAATGGTTAAATTTCTCTTTGTTTTCCTTATGTATATCTTATCACAATCTGCACATTATATTTGATGTATTCCTGACTTTTTTACTATCATCAATCTTTATATTTTTGTTGGTTTTTAATAGTTTATTTAGGCATCATTCTTTGGTACTAACCTGATATTGAACTTTTCAAAAAGTCTTTTACAAAGAAAGGAGGGAAGAATATTTAAAATTAACCGAATTGTGCATCAATCAAATTTTTTTTACATATAATGGGAATTTCTATATTAAAAAATTATCAATTTTATTTTAGGAAGTAATATTTTGAGGTTCTTTTAATTATTTTATTTTGAGTCTGTTCATCTTACCTCAATATTAATGTTGATTTGTTCTTGAACATGTTTCGATTGGATCCCAATAATCCAATCAATAGAACACATTTTCTGTTGTGCTTCATCAGTGTCTAGGAACTCTAAACTCTAAAGAAGGTGTTCAAAATGTCCATGCATCTGAATACAACATTGAACTTGTGTCTGAAATGAGTTGCGAATCCTGACAGGAAGTCCTGGATAATTCTGTAAATGCTGGAAGGCTGCTTTAATCCGCAAGCGTAATTCCTCAAGAGAGTTGACCTCAGTAGCATAGACCAGGCTTTGACATGACCCCATACATAGAAATCCATGGGATTTAAATCTGGTGACCTTTGAGGCCATGGCACAGGCCCTCCTCTACCTATCCAATGTTGACCATACTTCATATTAGAAACCAGTGCACAACGTAATTGAAAATGTGCTGGAGCAGTGTCATGCATGAACCACATGTTCAGGCTCTGGTTCAGTGGAACATCATCATGATGGAGGAGACCTGAAAGTACAGTCTGCAGAAACCGCCTGTACCACTCTCCACTTATCTCTGGTAGGAAGTGTGGCCTAATTATGCAGTCTCCGAGCAGTCCTGTCCAGACATTCAATGAAAAACGCTGCTAATGTTGCAACCTGTGTGTTGCATTAGCATTTACATCAGCCCAAATGTCACAGTTATGGAAGTTAAAAATATTGTCACGGATAAACCCAGCTTCATCCATGAACAGAATACTGCTTACAAACAGGGGGTTCAGGCTATACTGTTTTTGCATCCATTGGCAGAAATTCTCTCTAGGAGGGAAGCCTGCATTGTTGAGAGCTTGCACTTGCTGGAGATCATACAGATACAGTAATTCCCAATGTAAAATCTGCCACACACTGCTATGACTCAGGACAAGCTCCTGGGTAGCAATCTCCTTGTTGAAGTACTCAGACTTTCATATACACTGCGTAACACCCTGTCCTCAACATCAACTGTTATCTGTTATGGATCAGGGTCTACCTTCTTGTACATGGTGTATGAAACTCCCAGTTTCTCTAAGGCACTAATGTAACCTGATAAATGTACGCCTGTCGGGCTGCCTGCGGCGAGGAAAAGCTTCTTCATACAATCGTGCAGCCTCAAGTGCACTGCCATTCGCTTGCCATACATGAAGTGCATGTCAGCATACTCTTCATTGGTGAAATCTCTGTCCATCGTGCCTTTACTTTCATAACTAATTGTGAGGCCTGTATGCACAGTGCACGAAGGGAGAAAGGGAAGTTGTTGCACATGCGTCAACTGGTAGTCAATCCCAAACCTTGAGATATCAACGTAATTATTCAGGGGTGTTTAGAGTTGGTTCCCAACTTGAATTATTGCGATATCTCGACAACAATTGATTTGCAGACCCATGTTTATTGGAGCTTTTAACTTACTTTTGTCCTGTACTTTCCATGTGTGAGTTATTGACCATCACTTCTGAAACACTCTACATACAGAAGAAAACAATCAAATTCACACTAGAAACAGACGTGAACAAACAATTTCCATTTTTAGACCTGAAATTACATTGAAATGAGGAAAAGAAGAAAATAGAATTTAGAATTCATAGAAAAGAAACATACAGATCACCATCCAGTATCATGGCAGCTGCCGCTGTCTTCCGGAAACCAAATACCATTCCTCTCTGTCCATCCATTGATCTTCCTCTAATCCTCTGATATTCATAGCTGCTTGTACTCCTTCTATCCAAGTTTTCTTCGGTCTTCCTTTCTTCCTCCTTTCTATTGGGATTCATTCCATAACAATTTTAGGCAATCTATGCTCTGGCATTCTTTTGACATGGCCATACCACAGTAATCTTTTCTTTTCTATAATGTCTATGATGTCTGGCTCCTCTGAGGCATGATGTTTGGTTTTTTTAGCATTTTTTCTTTTTATGATGAATGAGGAGCTGGCACGATGCATCAACCCCCAACCTGGGGGACGGGTAATTTTTGTTCAAGGTTTTCTTCCTCTAGCCTTTGATAGTACTGCAAGGCAGCAGTACTAGTTTTGGTCTGCTCTGGGTATTTTATTCCCCCAGTACCTGCCATATTTGGTGAGCATTCTCCAATCTGCCACCTGGGGAGGCACCCGATGGGAGACTGGCAACTCCACATACAGATAACTATATTAAATCAAAAGGTTTTAACCATATTTCACACAAAATGGCAGTTTTCAACAGCCTAGTACATAGATTGGTAAATATACCCATGAACAGAGAATATTACGAGTTGAGAAAAAACACATAATGGAGATTGCAAAAGAAAATGGTTTCGAAGAAAAAATGATACACAAAAAAAAAATTGGTAAGTATAAAAACCAAAAATTGAGGAATAAAGCACCCTTCAGATAGAAACACCAAAAGAAAAGAAGTACAGGAAATTCACATATCACCCTTGGGCACACAATAAATTTAAAAATATTATTTTCGAAAAGTTCAATATCAGGTTAGTACCAAAGAATGATCATAGCCTAGATAAACTAATAAAAACCAACAAAAATGTGAAGATTGATGATAGTAAAAAATCAGGAAATATCAAATAAAATGTGCTGATTGTGATAAGATATACATAGGGAAAACAAAGAGAAATTTAACCATTAGAACTAAAGAACACATATGAAACGTAAAGAAAGGGTGGGGGAAGTAGAAAAATCTGCAGTAGCTGCTCACGTTTGGTTAGAAAAACACAAAATTATTAAAACAGAAAACTCAAATGAACTCACCATATGGGAAAAAAATGTACATACAGAAGGACAAGGAGAGAATTATGAATTTTGAAATTCCTTGGGAAAGGAATTTAATTAGCAAGTTCATTGGACCACAGGAAGAGGAAGCAGGAGTCAAGAATCAGGGCTGAGAATGTGAGAAAAATCAGTCTGTAACAGCTGAAGATAGGGCTACAAGCCTTGAAACATATGTTCAACAAAAAAACCATAAGAGATAATATACAGACCAAATAATTTGGTTATTATTAACATTTTTTTTTTCAATCTACCGGATATTATACTTAGTATATACAGATTGCGTAGTTAAGGTGGATAATAATGCATTAAGTTAAATTTGGTCGATTTAGAGCACAGGTAGACCTAATCAATACAAAATTTGTGTGCTAGGCATATTTCATCATCATCATCATCTTCTTCAAGGTATGGGCCTGTTGGCCCGTTCTGCTCCCCGGCGCATTTCATGAAAAAATAAATTATAATAATTCTAACTAAATTTCACCAAGATCATAAGTTTAAGATTCAATTTAAATTGTAATTATAAACAGAGTTTTAAAATACTTGATATTATATTATAGAATCAAAAATTTTTATATCTCATCGCGTGAACATATGTATTTCTCACCTGACTAGTTTTGAAAGCCATTGCCTTCATCATGATCTACTCTCCAACTTTTGAAGTGTTACTGCTGATGAAGGCAATGGCTTTCAAAACTAGTCAGGTGAGAAATATATATTTTTATGAGATGACGTGTACAAATTTTCAATTCTATAATATAGTATTGATAATTTGCCTCATAATGTTACTTCCCATTATAATTTTTATTAAATTAAATTTTGAAATATTCCCTAGAATTAATTATTGATAAATAGATTTTTACATCTTGTTTCTATAAACATGCTGAACCTGTTCTACCTGTGCTCTGAGCCATGCTTTTATAATTTGAGAAAATTTATAATCTTTTTTTTGTACATTTTAGTTTTCAAATCCTGATTTTACTACACCATTATCAGAAATTGTGGACACAGTTATTCAAAATTGTCCCATTGATGTGCGCCGGCCTTTGTACAACAACATTGTGCTGTCAGGGGGTTCCACAATGTTCCGTGATTTTGGAAGACGTCTCCAGAGAGATATCAAGAGAACAGTAGAAGCTCGTTTAAAACTAAGTGAAACCTTAAGTGGAGGCAGAATTAAGGTATTTGGATAACCTCTTTCTGATTTAATTTTAGGAAGTTATATTTTGAGGTTATTTTAATTATATTATTTTTAGTTGAACATCTTACCTCAATATTAATGTTGATTTGTTCTTGAACATGTTTCAAAACAATTCTGTTTTATCGTCAGCTTTTCCAGACTGGTTTTATTTATGTTGCATTATGTTGCACAACCTGGATGTCGATGTCAGCTCCATCCTGTGGTTGGCCAAAGAATCTCCAAACAAAGTCACGCTCCATCGGTATATCGAAATTCATAACTCTGTTTCTGTTCTTCTGAATATAAATATTTTCCCAAATAGTCAGCTCTTTTGTATTTTCTAACTGTTTTAAAAATTTAGTGTCTGAATTTATATTATGTTTTTCAGACCAAACATGAGCAGCAACTGCAGATTTTTCTATTTCCCCATTTTTAATATTTCTTATGTGTTCTTTGGTTCTAATTTTTAGGTTTCTTTTTGTTTTTCCTATATATATCTTTTCACAACCCATGCATTCAATTTGATATATTCCTGACTTTTTATTTATCAGTTTTTCATTTTTGTTGGTTTAAATAAACTAATAAAAACCAACAAAAATGAAAAAAACTGATAAAAATAAAAAGTCAGGAATATATCAAATTGAATGCATGGATTGTGAAAAGATATATATATATATATATATATATAGGAAAAACAAAAAGAAAACCTAAAAATTAGAACCAAAGAACACATAAGAAATATTAAAAATGGGGAAATAGAAAAATCTGCAGTTGCTGCTCATGTTTGGTCTGAAAAACATAATATAAATTCAGACACTAAATTTTTAAAACAGTTAGAAAATACAAAAGAGCTGACTATTTGGGAAAATATTTATATTCAGAAGAACAGAAACAGAGTTATGAATTTCGATATACCGATGAAGCGTGACCTTGTTTGGAGGTTCTTCGGCCAACAACAGGATGGAGCTGACATCGACATCAAGGTTGTGCAACATAATGCAACATAAATAATACCAGTCTGGAAAAGCTGACGATAAAACAGAATTGTTTTGAAACATGCTCAAGAACAAATCAATATTAATACTGAGGTAAGATGTTCAGACTAAAAATAATATAACCTCTTTCTGATTGAAACTTTGAAATTATGGTGGAAGGGAAGATACCAGAATATTTATAGAAATACATTCAGTACAATTTCTGAGGTCACTTGGCCATAGAGATCTTTTTGTTATTTAGATTGACATATAATAAATATTTTATACAGTGCAATATTGTTATATTGCTCAGAGATGCTTATATTTCAAGACTTTGGATATAAGATCTGTAGTTTATACCAGATGTCTTGTGTTTTACATATAAATTCAAGGTTTGTTTTTATAATTATTTATTAATTGATGAATAATAGGGAAATGATAATCCTATCCATATTTGCATTGGTGCTGAGGTGAACTATAAAACAAATTCCATTTAATCCATATTTGGTTCGTCTTCCGGGCTTATAGGCCGTGGTCTGGTTGTCTTCTTACTCGACGTTTCGTCTACTGCTGCGGTAGACCTCATCAGGAGAAACTGCGTGCTCTCTGTGAACTCCTCAACAGTCGGCTGCAGACTGGCTGGTGGTTGGAAACTGTCTCTCTTTTTATAGCTAAACCCTGGGTGGTGGGGGGGTTTTCTGCGTTTGTTGTTGTGCCGATTGCAGAAGTCATAGGCTTCGTTGTCGTGTTATGCAGTGCTGGGATCCAAATTTTGTTTATCTTCATGGTTTCTTCTTTTTTGTTGAAGGAATTTTTATGTTTATATATTTCAATGGCTTCTCTGTATAGTCTGGTGTAGTAATGTGATGTTTGTGATAATACCTGAGTATCTTCGAATCTTATAATATGTTGTTGGTTGTTCATCAAGTGTTCCGCTATGGCCGATTTTTCATTTTGTTTTAGTCTGCAGTGTCTCATGTGTTCTTGTAATCTTGTGTTGATCATTCTTTTTGTTGTGCCGATGTACACCTCTCCACAACTGCACGGAATACGATATATACCGGCATGACTTAAAGGATCTCTAGTGTCTTTGGCTGGGCGAAGTATATTGCTGATTTTTTGTGTTGGTTTATAGGTTGTTGATATGTTGTATTTCTTTAATAGTCAACAACAGAGAAAATTGGACGACTATTAAAGAAATACAACATATCAACAACCTATAAACCAACACAAAAAATCAGCAATATACTTCGCCCAGCCAAAGACACTAGAGATCCTTTAAGTCATGCCGGTATATATCGTATTCCGTGCAGTTGTGGAGAGGTGTACATCGGCACAACAAAAAGAATGATCAACACAAGATTACAAGAACACATGAGACACTGCAGACTAAAACAAAACGAAAAATCGGCCATAGCGGAACTCTTGATGAACAACCAACAACATATTATAAGATTCGAAGATACTCAGGTATTATCACAAACATCACATTACTACACCAGACTATACAGAGAAGCCATTGAAATATATAAACATAAAAATTCCTTCAACAAAAAAGAAGAAACCATGAAGATAAACAAAATTTGGATCCCAGCACTGCATAACACGACAACGAAGCCTATGACTTCTGCAATCGGCACAACAACAAACGCAGAAAACCCCCCCACCACACCAGGGTTTAGCTATAAAAAGAGAGACAGTTTCCAACCACCAGCCAGTCTGCAGCCGACTGTTGAGGAGTTCACAGAGAGCACGCAGTATCTCCTGATGAGGTCTACCGCAGCAGTAGACGAAACGTCGAGTAAGAAGACAACCAGACCACGGCCTATAAGCCCGGAAGACGAACCAAATATGGATCAAGACGCCGGCCGTGAAAGCCTACAATTATATATAAGTTCCATTTAAGTTAGTAGGTCTTGCCCAGCACCATAGCCAAGCAGTTCAATGCATCTTCCCTTGTTACAGAGCTCTAGGACGCACTGATTTCAGTCCCCATGTGGGAAGAAATTTTCTTATGAAATTTCAGCCAGTATGGGACCAGTGCACATTCAACATGGTGAGGAATTTGGGTAGCTATAATAAGTAGTAGCCCTAAGTTGGGGACCCGAAATAGTGACCACGTGTAACCTTATACTGACTGGAGGAACACATGTAATATGAGGCCAGCAGCTGGATATTAAGCCAAGGGGAATTTTGTGTGTTTCGCAGTATGGAGTTTTTTTATTCCTGCTCTAGAATTTGAACTTGCGACTTCCTCAGTTTGATTCTGAAACACTATTTTTGTTTGAAGAGAAAAATATATGCCCGAATTTGAATTTGAACCCGACTGTTTTTGTATTCAGGTTTTCATTCAAATCAGGATGTCAGCCAACCTCACAATAGATATTCTCTTCCATCGCAAATTATTTATTATAATGTATTTTAATAACTAAATTAGTAACATAAAATAACTGTTATTTACTTTTCTTTTGTACATAATTGTTTTTATATCTTATATTAGTAAATAAATCTCTCAGTGTGAATTTTTCATGTTATGAATATTTTGTTTTGTTAACAGATGACTCATTCCTCAATAGTGAATTCATTGTATGTAATTTTGTTTTTTACAGCCAAAGCCTATTGATGTTCAAGTTATTTCTCATCATATGCAAAGATATGCTGTTTGGTTTGGAGGTAGCATGCTTGCATCCACGGTAAGCAAGGGAATTAAAATTTATAAATTTAATCTTTTTTCTTTCTCTTCTTTAATCAATCAAAAGAAAATGCACAAGGAGGAATAAGTCAATATAAACTATTAAATGTCTTTTTAATAAAAATTAATGGGAAGTAACACTATGAAGTAAATCATTAATAGAATAGAAATATGACCTCATAAAATATACCTGACAAGTTTCGAAAGCTTTTGGTTTCATCATCAGCTACACTCCAACTGTTTGAATTAAGCTGTTAATACACTTTTCTCTTGCCAAGAATGAACTTTGAGATCAAATCTTGGATGCTTGGAACTTCAAAATTCATGGTTCTGCCTTTGTTCTTTTCTTATTGTGAATTCTGTTGGTTTTTCTAAATATATCAATAGTTTAATTTCTTTTTCAGTTATCATATTTACCCAAATATATAATTAATCTATCTTCTTAGTGTATCCAGCTATTTGCTGACAACACAAAGTTCCACTACATTGTTCTCGAGGCCTAGGAGATCTTTTCCTTCTTATATTTTATTTACTTATACGAGGGCGGATCGGAAAGTAACGCACAATAATTTTTTTCTGCCTTGGTATTGCAGCTAGAATGTTGAAATTTCACAGAGATATAGTTTGAAATTTTCACTACAGATGGTATTTTTTTCTCAGGTGCACCTCTTGCGAGAGAAGCTTGAACTATGCAACAAAGATGGCGCGCATGCTACAGTCGTCCACCTGTGAGGAACAGAGAAGTGTTGTTCGATTTTTGTGGGCCAAAGGGCATAAACCCAGTGAAATTCACAGTGACATGCGTGGCGTGTATGGGGATGATTGTATGGACCGTAGCAATGTCTCCAGGTGGTGCACATTCTTCCAAGAGGGACGCGTGAACCTTAGTGATTCGCCACGCTCCGGCCGGCCGACAACAGCAGCAATCCCACAGAATGTCAGAGGCATTGAGGCGGCAATTCTGAACGACTGGCGTGTGCAACTGCGAGCCTTATCGCAAAAATTCAACATTTCCTATGGCGCGGTGTACGATATTGTTCATGAAAATTTGAAATTCCGTAAAGTTAGTGCTCGCTGGGTGCCTAAGAACCTGACAGACGACCACAAGGGCCAGCGAATGATGGCAAGCTTGGACCACTTAACGCGGCACACCGCACAAGGACATGACTTTCTGGAAGGAATCGTCACAGGTGATGAGTCGTGGGCCCGAAACAAAGCAGGCATCAATGGAGTGGAAACATGCTGGTTCCCCAGTAAAGAAAAAATTCAAAGTGACTCAATCTGCCAGGAAAGTGCTTGTGACAGTGTTCTGGGATATGCATGGTGTTTTATTGGTGGACTTTGCTGAACACGGGACCACTGTGAATGATGCGGCCTACATTAAAACTTTGGTGAAGTTGCGTTGTGCCATTCGTGACAAACGTCACAACATTAACGTTAAACTTCTTCATGACAATGCTCGCCCCCATGTTGCTGCTGTCGTTCGTCAGAAAATCGCCGAATTTGGTTGGGAGGTGCTCCAGCATCCACCATACAGTCCGGATCTTGCACCATCGGACTTTCATCTGTTTGGTCCCATGAAGAAATTCCTGGCCGGCAAACGCTTTGAGACAGATGTGGAAGTGAAATCAGCAGTGCGCAGATGGCTACACTCCAACCAAACAGACTTCTACGAACAGGGCATATTGAAACTGGTAACACGATAGGAAAAATGTGTTGAGAAAGTTGGTGACTATGTCGAAAAGTAGGTAAAAGATGTAAGTTCATTTGTGATTTGTTTCCTTTTTTTTTACTATTAAACTTTTTAAAAAAAAATTATTGTGCGTTACTTTCCGATCCGCCCTCGTATCTAAACTTTCTATTCATACTTTGCACAATCCCTTGTAGGTACTCATCCAAACAGGATGAGGTGGCTTAAGTTTATTAACTTAAGCACATAAAAATTTAAGAGGTACCTACATAAGCTGTTAAAACATCTAATACAGCCCCATTATTTTTCAATAACAAAATATGATGGATAATCCCAAATATATAATGATCCCCTCCAATTTTGAAGAGACATTTTAAGAATTTTCTTGATTTCCTTACCAGTTACTATTCTTTCTCGTCACTATCTTTATCATCATCACCACCATCATCATTCCTCACTTCATCATCTGGATTGCCTTGGTACAATATGTCATCTTCTGATTCAACCAAAGTGTTGCATATACAACACTTCTCGATCACTTCATATTGCATGCGTGAAATAATACTAGTAGTTCAGATGCCAAGGATGAGGAAGAAAATAAGTTAAAGTCGCCCATTACTATAACATGCTGATAATGTGGCAGTAAACTTAATAAAGGTGTCTCAATGTCACTAAAATATTCTACTTTCAGAGTTTATACACCATGCATAGGACATCTCTGTAAACTAGCTGAAATTTCAATGAAGAGAAATTCAGATCGGGCATTGTAATTAGGAGTGAAGAATGACTATGGTCTGTAAGTTCGATTTGATATAAATCGCAACTCCCCCATCTCATTTTCCTAATCTATCATTGTGACACAGAGTGTACCTGTCGATATCAACAAGTGAGGAGGGAAGGGAGGGTTTAAGCCAGGACTCAGATATTAGGATTGCATGCAGATAGATTTCGGAAAATAAATATCCAATTTCATGAATGTGAGACAGATGCTTTGTGTGTTAATGTGAGCAATTTTAAGAGTTGTTGAACGAGAAGAGAAACATTCTTTTAGGAGGTAGCAGTGGTGGGAGGTGAAGAATATGAGGGTTCATTGACATTGTCACTTGAAGAAAGGGTAGAAACTTGTCTGGGGGGGGTCATGTTGAAAGTAGGCCAGGGACTGTTAACACTTTGAATCCATGCATGGTAACTATACCATGACATTTAAATCACCAGAAAGCTGGCTATGATATTAATACCTTGCCATGCACTGCTTCATTCACAAATTTTTTGTTTTGAAACTAGCTACATCATCGACAAGATCCTTGCAGTGTTTGACAGCTTAAATCTTGTGATATGTGTGGATATATGTTAGATGTCTATATTTCACTTCACTAATTTTTACTGCCCTCTGGAAGAAAACCATCCACTTACAAAGACAGCTTATATTTATACATGAGATACGCATTAACCATGACCTCCATTGTTTTCCATTGAAGGATATATGAAGCCAATCATAACAAACATGGTCTGGAATGTCTGACTCAGATTATGTCCCAGTCAGTAGCGTTGAGAATATTTTCACTGCGAGGTGGAAAAGGCCGGGCCAAGCTTGAGTTGTGTTACACGGCCACGTTTGAAACCGCTGACGAAGAAATGAGTGAACTCGTAAACGATTCTGATGGTTGTGAACTTGATGACTTAGAATCAGATAAAGAACAAGATAATATATAAGCAATAAATGTAAAGGTTTGGAAAAATTTGAAAATTTAGCAGTAGAAAATTCTTACCAATTAGTGGAAAAATTAGAAAATGTAGAAATAGAACCTTCAGAAAGATTGGTCTCATTTGACATTACTTCATTGTTCACAAACATCCCGACTGACACAACTTTGAAAATTTTAGAAAAATGGTTGAAAGAAAACAAATTAGATGATGATAGCGTTGAAGAATACATGAAATTAACAAAATTATGCTTAAATCAAATGTTCTTCACCTTTAGAGGAAAGTACTTTAGACAAAAATCAGGACTTGCAATGGGAAATCCATTATCACCATTCTTAGCAAATATGTTTATGGGGAACTTTGAATGTCATGTAACCAAAGCATACCCTTTGATGTTTAAATTTTGGAGAAGATATGTAGATGGTATCATAGCAATAGTAAAACAGAAACAATTAGAAGATGCCATTAAACTGTTAAATATTCAAAATAAAACAATCAAATTTACAATGGAAGTAGAAAATAATCATGAAATACCATTTTTAGACCTTAAATTTATTAGGAATGAGGAAAAAAAGAAAATAGAATTTGGAATGTACAGAAAAGAAACTCACATTGACAATTATATAAAAGCTACTGGATTTAACCATTTTTCACACAAACAGGCAGTATTTAATAGTTTAACACACAGACTTGTGAACGTCCCCATGAGCAAAGAAAATTACAATAAAGAGAACACATCATAAAAATTGCGAAGGATAACGGTTTTCAAGAGAAGATGATACACAAGAAAATAAATAAATTCAAAGAACAAAAAGTCATCAATGAAAGTACTCTTCAGACAGATAAAAATATAGGCAAAAAATTCAAGAAGTTCACATACCATCATTTCGTATTTGACAAGTTTCAAAAAATTTTCAACAAATTCAACATTAAATTAGCACCGAAAAATGATTACAGCTTAGGTAATTTAATAAAAACCAACAAAAATGAAAAGATTGAAGACTGCAAAAAATCGGGAATTTATCAAATTAATTGTAAAGATTGTGAAAAGATATACATAGGAAAAACAAAAAGGAATCTAAATACAAGATTAAAGGAACACCTCAGAAATGTTAAAAATGGAGAAACCGAAAAATCTGCAATAGCTGCACATGCCTGGTCAGAAAAACATAGAATAGAAACCAAAACAAAATTACTTAAACAATTGGAAAAACCGAAGGATCTCACAATTTGGGAAAAAATTTACATATGCAAGAATGAAAATACAACTATGAATTTTGAAATACCCGGTTATAAGGAGAGAGGACTGATTTGGAAATTCGTCAGTCAGCCATCAGATGGCGCGGAGGTCAGTCTGCAGGATAGAAGGCAGCCGGACGTCAGTTGTGAACGTGACACAGCATTGAGAATGTCACAAAGGATGTGACGAAACCCTGGGTATGCTAGGAGTTATGAAGTATGAGGTGAGTGAAATAAAAAATAAACAGGATAATATATTACCTGAAATTACTCCTACAGCACATATGCAAAGTAAAGGACAAAAAAGAAAACATCAAAATGTAATGAGTGACAAAGATTTAGGCTGGAAAACCGAGCCAAGTGCTAATAATAAACCACAATTTTCTGGAACACAGGGGCTAAATCCAGATTTACAAATTTTGAAAAATAGTATTTCATAAGAAATTTTTCAAAAAATTTTTGACAATGCTCTATTCACGAAATTTCAAATAGAAATAAATAAATTCAGGAAAAAATTGAAAGTAGTCCACTAAAGCCAAAATCCATTCACTCGCAGGGAAAGACATATCAATAGCCAAAATTAAAATATTTCTAGCCATAATAATTCATATGTCATTAGTAAAGAAACCAGCAATTTGGGACTACTGGACTACTTCACCTATATTACATACTGATTATGCTCGATCAGTGGAAATGTCTCGTGACAGATTTTTGTCAATTCTAGCCATGTTTCACCTGAATGACAATGAATTACGTATTCCCAGAGGTCGACCTGGTTACAACGTTATGTATAAAGTCCAACAAAATTTCAACAAAGTTACACCACTGACGAAAATCTTACCATGGATGAGGCAATATGTGCTTTCTGAGGAAGAGTGTTTTTTTCGTGTTTACGTAAAAGGGAAACCACACAAATACGGAATAAAACTGTATGAATTGTGCGAGTCCACCAGTGGTTTTGTATGCAGTTTAGAAATTTATGCCGGAGCCCATCAAACACAAGCAGACTACAATTCAGCTTTCAGTGTTGTAGATAGACTGTGTTCACCAGTGAAAAATAAATGCCACACAGTGTACATGGATAGATTTTTCATCAGCCCAACACTTTTTGATCATTTGTGGTCTAGTGAAATAAAAGCTGTAGGCATAGTAATGCCAAACCGGAAGGAGATGCCCAGAAAACATTTTTCAGCTCAAGTGAAGAAAGGTGAAAAACTAGTTGCACAGAGAAATCACTTACTGGCAGTAAAATGGAGGAATGTGCGCGATGTATACATGTTATCTGCAGCGCATGATGACATGCTAGTGGAATCCACATCTAGAGGAGCGCACCACAAAATAAAACCTAAATCTGTCATAGATTATAATAAATACAAAATTGGTATTGACAAATCTGGTCAACTGATGTCATTAATAAATTAATGAGTCATTTTAACATCTTACCTCATATTTCATGTTTTATCAAACACGGTAACTATAGTTTTCAAATGATCTTGTCATTCATTTTCAACCGCCATTATGACTACCGGATATTCGTTGGAATCTCCCTCTATAACGTTGCAATCTGGTGTTGATTTGACGAACTTCGAGATATCGTTGCCATCTGGTATTGATTTGATGAACTTCGAGATGAGGTCACGTTCATCCGAAATGTTGAAATTCATAGATTTAAATTTGTTCTTCTGTATAAATATTTTCTCCCAAACTGTCAAATCCAAAGGTTTTTCCAAATGTTTTAGAAGTTTAGCTTCTTTTTCAATTCTATGACCTTCCAACAAACTATGTGCTGCAATAGCTGGTTTTTCAATTTCACCATTTTTAATATTTCTAAAGTGTTCCTTTGTGCGAGTGCGAGAGTTGAAAATGAATGACAAGATCATTTGAAAACTATAGTTACCGTGTTTGATAAAACATGAAATATGAGGTAAGATGTTAAAATGACTCATTAATTTATTAATTAAGAACCTCATAATGTGTTTCCCAATTTTAACTTTGAACTGATGTCATACTACAGTTTCCAGAGAAAATCAGTAAAGTGGTGGAAAAAACTTTTTTTCGCCTATTTGACGTAGCCTTAGTCATTCTGCACAAGAAAACAAATTCGCACAAATTACGACTTCAAGTTTTTATGGAAAGAGTTGCAGAAGGACTAATTACTGATGCAAGCCCTGAAATATTCCTACAGTCTCAAAGACCAACAGCAGCAAGACTACTAGGAAGGGCTCATTTTCCACACAGAGTACCTGCCACAGGAAAAAAAGGAAAAAGGATGTGCTTAGAGAGCATGTAAGGTATGTTCTGACAGGTCTAAGCATAAAACAGGTAAGGCTGCACAAATGTACACCACCATATACTACCGAAAGTGTGACATAGGACTGTGTCTCAGCGAGTGTTTTGAAGTGTACCATGCAAAGGCACTTTATTTAGAGTAATGTGTTGCCAGTAGACAGTTGTTGAAATGTACATCTCAAATACAAACAGACTAATAATATTATATTTAATTAATGTTGGGAAGTAAACATTATGAGGTATAATCATTAAAATTCATCGGAGAACATATTGTTTAAACAACTCACCTCATAGGATTCATGCTTCCATGATATCGCGATTTCAAACATAATCATGTTCATCGTCAGCCATAACTCCGACAGATGAAATTCTTCGGCCGTCAACTATTCTATTGTTGCCATCTTCAGTGCTGCCGTCTATGGTTGGATTTATGAACTTCGAAATCAATGTAATTTCGTTAGGGATATCAAAATTCATTGATCTATTTTTGTTTTTCTGAATGTATATTTTTCCCAAACTGTCAATTCCAAAGGTTTCTCTACTTGTTTTAAAAGTTTAGCTTCTCTTCCAATTTACATAGTTTATTAGAACATCATAAAATTGGAAGAGAAGCTAAACTTTTAAAACAAGTAGAGAAACCTTTGAAATTGACAGTTTGGGAAAAAATATACATTCAGAAAAACAAAAATAGATCAATGAATTTTGATATCCCTAACGAAATTACATTGATTTCGAAGTTCATAAATTCAACCATAGATGGCAGCACTGAAGATGGCGACAATAGAATAGTTGACGGCCGAAGAATTTCATCAGTCGGAGTTATGGCTGACGATGAACATGATTATGTTTGAAATCGCGATATCATGGAAGCATGAATCCTATGAGGTGAGTTGTTTAAACAATATGTTCTCCGATGAATTTTAAAGACTAATAATATATTTAGAGGACCTAGTGATTGCGTTAAAAATCTCTGTGTAACGAACAAATTTGTAAAACTTCAAACTTCAGGATATTGAAAACTTGTATCCGGAACAACTAACTTATGTAAGTACTTCTTTTATTATAATTACATTATAAATTGTGTTGATTAGGTACATAAATTATTGGAGAGAAAATAACAAAATTATGGGAGTAATTAAATTTATAATTTTTTGTATTTGTCCCTTTAAATTCCGCTGGCACGGAGACACGGGGTATTTAAATTCAGTCCAGTCTGTAAGTGTTAATATCAATCATGCCAACTTTTGTAAATAATGAAAATTTTAACTGAATTAATACACTATTAGGAGTAGAGAAAAATAAATATTAGTAATAATAAAATTAATTGGACTATTCTATGCAAATAAGGTAAATGTTAACCTAAAAAAAGGTAAAGTGATCCCACTACAGGCTTCAGGAGGCCCTTGGGGTAGTAGGAGGTTAAGGCTCCCACTTTTTCTGGACAAACGGCACTTGATGTCAGCCCTGCATGACGGCCGCCTTTACCCCAGAACAAGCATCTGGTACTCATTTTTGTTAGAGGCAGAGTCAACCCCAGGACCATGTGCTGCCAGATGGTTTGGGTCAGTTTAAAAATCCTGACCCCATCGGGACTCAAACCCTCAACCTTCCGGCTTGTAGCGCAGTGCCTTAAGCTCTATGCTACAGCATGCCCCTGTTAACCTAATTAGCCTAGAGAAATTGCTATAGCTTAATTATTAATTTAAGAATTATTGAAAAAATATTAAATATAAGAGATAGAATAATTAATTAGTTTTTAAATTATATGATATTGAAAAACATACTCTGTATACGCTTAAAGGCTTAAATTACATAGGTCACTAGCACTGGTGATACACTTTTTTGATTCACCAACCTTAGCAAATATAACACCCACCAATGTCCAGACATTGTGTACACCAAATTTATCGATAGTGTCTTTCAATAATTGGTGGCGCAATCTTGTTAAATCTTCTCAGATTGTTATGCCCGATCGCTCAAGTTGCTTTTTATTTACAAACATCTCTCTTCTTTTCTGATAACTAACAAATTTTATTATAATAGGGCGCTGCCTATCTTCCCTTTGTACACCAACACGATGGCTCCTATCAATACCGGTAATAGAGAGATCCACACCGATGTTCTGGGCTATTTCAATTGCTTTAATATCAGTGTCCTCCCTGGCCATCTGCCTAGCAATCGACCCAAAGGATGAAAAGTGCAACGGGAGACATCGGAACACATTATATAAAGTCAGTGGTATTGAAGAGAGCATTTTAAATAAAAAAAATCAGAAAAAAACTGTTGGCTTTTTCTGGAATTCTTTAGCTAAATTATATCGACAGCTGTAGGCCAGGTAGTTCAGGCAGCTAGATATGTGATTAATGGTTGAACTATCTGATACTGGGCATAGAAGGGTGGAGACTTTTTTTCAGTCACTTGTGTGGACAAGTAAATTACAACAGGTGGACTTTAGCTGATGATGGAGATGATTGCCTCCAAAACTGGTTGGTAAGAAATACATATTTTGATGAGGTGAGGTGTAAAAATGTACAATTTAATTATCTATTATTGATAAAGAAATAAATTGACAATTTCTTATCTCGAAGCATTGTGAAGCAGGAAGCAGAGACAGAAATTTAGTCTTGTTGGCATATTGTGTTGCTGTTCATTTGAATTTGTGTTACCAGTTGTACTACATTTCTGGCATTCTAATCTGGTATCAGAAGAATTATAATTCACTTCTGAGGTTGGGCCACCTAAACCTAAACTTAATCTAAATACAGACCATGAGTGACATGGAATAATTCCCTTTAAGGAAAAATTCCTATTGTCTGAGCAGGAATCGAATACGAGATCTTTTAAACTGTAATTGAAAGCTCTGGTCAGACAATCATGAGGCTGGTTTGTTAAGTTTAATCTATAATTTTATTTATTTTATTCTCAGGTTTTCCAATACTTTTGACATATTCCTGGGCCCATTTGAAGATTCTATAATCAATCTCCATTCCTCTATTTTTCCATGCCTTTTCCTCCAATCTCTTCCATTGTTCTGACTAGTGACTATTCCTTGTATCCATGTTAGTTTTACTTTTACCCTCTTCTTTCTTCCTGTTGAATTCCAGGATATAATTTTGTTAATTTCATATTAATATCAAATTTATTTGCTTATAATTTATTTTTTATAATAGGTTACTATTTCATCACATCTTCAAGGTATGGCCCTATTGGCCCATTCTGCTCCCTGCTATAAATATCCTACAGGTCGTCCTTCCAACGTTGTTTTTTATGTTGTAATTTTAATATTATTTCAATCAAATTCAGTGAACTTAAGCTTGGACAATAAATAGTAAAAAGTGAGAGGAAATGGATTTTACCATATTGGAAAATTAACATACAGTGCACTATATTATTAAAGAAAGTCACACTTTTATAAATTTATAATTCAAACACTATTACACCTAAGCTGGTGTTTGATATTAATAAATTACAGAAGGAAGCAACATGAAGTTATATTTGAAGAGAAAAATTATATGCGTAGACTGGGGTTCGAACCCAGAACCTTTGGCTTTCTAAGCCAATACTCTTACCACTGAGCTACCTGAGAAATTCCTATCTAAACAGAAATTTTTCTCTTGTACACTGTTATTTCCTGATTGTCGAATGCTATGAGCATTTCCTCAATCACACAAATGGCAACTTCTTGTTTAAGAAGACATTTATTGAGAATTTAAACACTACTTTATAAAGCCAGTAGGGATTCTTTTGATGTTTTTATTATTAATTCAACACTTCTCACTGAAGGATAAATTATATTAGAAGGGAAAAATTATACACTCAGACTGGTGTTTGAACCCAGGACCTTTGGCTTTCTAGGTCAATGCTCTACAACTGAGCTACCTGAGAAACTTCAATATAAACACAAATGCTCGTAGCATTCAGCGATTGGGAATTAACAGTGTACAAGAAAAAAATATGCATATAGATTGGAGTTTCTCAGGTAGCTCAATGGTAGAGCATTTGCCTAGAAAGCCAAAGGTCCTGGGTTCAAACCGTAGTCTGAGCATATAATTTCTTAATATTTAATTTTAGGAAGTGATATTTTGAGGTTATTTTAATTATATTATTTTTAGTCTGATCACACCTCAATATTAATGTTGATTTGTTCTTGGACATGTTTCAAAACAATTCTGTTTTATCGCCAGCTTGTCCAGACTGGTTTGATTTATGTTGCATTATGTTGCACACCCTGGATGTCGATGTCAGCTCCATCCTAATGTTGGCCAAAGAACCTCCAAACAAGGTCATATTCCGTCGGTATTTCAAAATTCATAACTCTGTTTTTGTTCTTCTGAATATAGATTTTTTCCCAAATACTCGGCTCTTTTGTATTTTCTAACTATTTTAATAATTTAGTGTCTGAATTTATAATATGATTTTCAGACCAAACATGAGCAGCAACTGCAGATTTTTCTATTTCCACATTTTTAATATTTCTTATGTGTTCTTTGGTTCTAATTTTTAGGTTTCTTTTTGTTTTCACAACCCATGCATTCAATTTGATATATTCCTGACTTTTTATTTATATCAGTTCTTTTTTTTTCATTTTTGTTGGTTTTTATTAATTTAATTAAACTGTAGTTATTTTTTGGTGCTAATTTAACATTAAACTTCTCAAATATCTTTTGGAATTTATTGTGTACCCAAGGGTGATATGTGAATTTCCTATTATTTTTCATAGGTGGTTCTTCTTTTTCAAGAGTACTTCTGTTTACGATTTTTTGTTTTTTATACTTTTCTATCCTTTTATGTACCATTTTTTCATCAAACCCATTTTTTCTTGCTACTTTGATTACGTGTTTTTTCTCCTGTTTGAAATATTCTTCGTTTAAGGGTAAGTTTACCAATCTATGAGTTAAACTGTTAACCTTTAAACGCCCAGGAGCCCATATGCTGGGTTTTAAAATGTACGTCCAGTCTGCCCGCAGACCCAGCGTATGGGTTCTGAGCAGGCGGACCTGTTTGGTTGCTTGAAATTATACTGGATAATACTACTTTTGTAACATACCTTTTTTCAGGGTTATCAGATGCTTGGCAATGTGATGTGAAGATAGCATTCGTTTATTAAATGTTTGGTTTTGTGTGATAAGTCTCGAAACAATCACCAATTCACAAACTGACATCATACTTTTTACACTTCACTTGCACACGTTTTCTGATTTCCCGTGCCGAACACACACGACAAATTAGTATTTGTAAAGCTACCGACCAATGTTGACTAAAATTAACTTCAAGTCACGAAATGTCTGAACTCAATATAGTATGTCTACTCACCAGGGAGTTATCTACAGGGTGTTTTACCAACCTGTTCCAAAAAGTCTGTGACAAGTCTGAGTTGGAAGTCTCTATGTGTTGTTTTGGCCCAATGTTGACTAAGTTGACTTCAAATCACGAAATGTCGTACTCAATATACTAGGTCTATCCAGGGAGTCGTCT
The DNA here is from genome assembly GCA_030220185.1 of Diploptera punctata. NCBI lineage: Eukaryota > Metazoa > Arthropoda > Insecta > Blattodea > Blaberidae > Diploptera > Diploptera punctata. The sequence continues at coordinate 139,965 of JASPKZ010007646.1, forward strand.
ACAGGGTGTTCTAGCAGAAGTCTCTGACAAGTCTAAGTCAGAAGTCACTATCTGTTGTTTTGGCACCAATTAAGTCAGAAGAAGAAAACTGTATAGAATGGTCAAGTCTAACAAATGAAAAAAATAATTTTTTGGTTGAGTAAACAAGCTATAACAGCTGGGGGACTCGACATGCTGACCACATGTCACCCATGCACTGGCTTGATGATCATCTACCTTTGTGATTGACACATATGAGTGTGAGGCCAGAAGCTGGATGGTAGGCTAAGGGCCTTCTAGGCCTGTCGCACCATGGAATTATTATTATTATTTTTAGATTATTAGGCATCCCTTTTCTCTTATGTCTTACTATTCCACAACATGTCATTTAACATTAGAATTATTACGCCAAGAAAAAGGTACATTTCTGATTCTGTCATGTCAGGAGGAAAAGTACATTTTTCTTTGCTGTCAATTCTAGTTTCACGAACCCAAGACCTGACACGTCAGGTGTCTCACAGCTATAAGTGTCAGTTGATTGTAGCTTGTGATTGTCATTGATATCGATCCGAGAATGTCTTGTATTTCAGCAGAAAGTGGTGATTTTGTACTAGACATATCGTAAACTTCACTCTGAGTCACAAAACTGTGAATGAATAAGGGCTGTGGGTGGAATGTGACCTGTTTTTTTCTTCAAAACTTTCCTGCTTTGGGGGAAAACTGACCGGATGCAACATAATAAACAAAAGAATGAACGAGGGTTAGAATATACCTAAATCTATATATAGTTTTTCACTTCTAACCTGATTCACAACACTCTAAAGTCCTTAAAGTTATTTGCTAACTATCGTGAATTTAAAAATTATCTCTATGGTATAAAATATCACTACGGGTTTTTGCCGTGAATACCACTGATTTTACAATACTATTTAACACTTAAACGTTGTTTGATATTTGTGACCCCCACAGATTTTAAAATATGAGTTAATAAAATCAGCAAAGTTATAGTCAAAAGCCAAGGAGTTTAAAAGCTAGGTGGACATTTAAACCCCGGGCAGCCTGCCGCTACCTGGCCATTTAAACTTGGGCGCTTAAAGGTTAAAGGCTGCTAATTTATGTCCAATTGGATTGAACCCTGTTGATTTAATAAAATTTTCCATATGAGTTTCTTTCCTATGAATCCCAAATTCAATTTTTCTTTTTTCTTCGTTTCTGACCAATTTAAGATAAAAAAAAAAGGAATTTGTTTATTTTCTTCTATTTCTTTGATAAATTTGTTGTTTGTACTCTGTAAATTTAACAGTTTTAGGGAATCTTCTACATGTTTTTCTTTTACAATACAAATTATATCATCTACATATCTGCTCCAAAATTTAAACATTGTGGAATGTGCTTTAGTGATTTTACATTCAAAATCGCTCATAAATAAATTTGCCTGGAAAGGTGATAATGGGTTTCCCATTGAGAGCCCTGATTTTTGTCTACAGAAACTCCCATTGAATGTAAAAAACATTTGGTCAATGCATAACTCAGTTAATTTCAAATAATCTTCTTTGATCTCTCTGTTTATGTTGTTTTTACTTAACCAGTTGTTCAATATCTCCAAAGTTTTTTGTTTTTTTGTTTCGGTACATTTGTGAATAATGAAACGACATCAGAGGAAACTAATCTGTCTCTAGGTTCGATTTCCACTTTTTGTAATTTCTTAACTAATTCCAATGAATTTTCAATCTGCAGACTTTCAAAATTATTAATTCTTTTAAATTCATTATTCAGCCATTTTGAAATTTTGTAGGTTGGTGATCCAATATTGTTAATTATTGGCCTCATTTTGTTTCCAGGTTTGTGAATTTTTGGAAGTCCATGTATATTAGGGTTTTTTGGGTTGCTCACTTTTAATTGAATCTTTTCTTTCTCGGATAGAATTTTAACATTTTTATGATAGTTTTCTACTTTTTTTTTATGGTTTTGGGTAGGGGATCAATCTTAATTTTTTCATACTCTTCTTCTTTCAAAAGTTCTTCCATTCTATTTTGATAATCTTCTTTGTCCAGAATTATGATTTGGTTACCCATATCTGATTTTGTATATATAACATTTTTGTTATTTATTTCTTTGAGTATTTTTAAATTTTTCTTACAAACTGGGTTTTTATTTGTGTTCTTTATTTTATTCAAAATTTCTTCACATTTTTTTTCTGATGATTATTTTTTCTTCTGTAACTAACCCTTCTATTGAATTTTCGATGTCCACTATGTATTCTTCTATTGGAATAATCTATTGCTGTTTTTAGATCAGTTTCTAACAATTTTCTCTCTTCTAGGTTAAAGGTTGCTTTTAAAAAATTTTTAACATAATTTTTGGTGGATTCTGATTTTTCTTCATTTCTGGATTTTTTCTGATGTTTGATTTTATTTGGTATATTCTTCCTTTCCCTTTCCATTGATTTATTTAACAAATTATTTATCTTTTTATTTTGTTTCTCAATTTTCTTTTTCCTAAAATTAAATATTAATTACAACTTGTTAAGTTACATGGAAGAAACAAAACCAGAAATTGTGTTTGTGTTATAAATAACGAAAAACAAGATGGCATCTTCCAAACTCAACTTTAATAACTATTTTTTGGAAACTAAATATGAAATCAAAAAGTTTTTAAAATTAAGAGAGAAGAAATTTAAAAGATTAGCAGACATTAAATTCATCAACCAATGTTTAATATTAGAAATGATTCCCATGTTCATCAGAAAAACCATCAGGGATAACAATAACAACAAACAGCAAAAAAATTTGGAAAACAAATTACTTAAACTAGAAAAGAATAAACACTATGAAATAATCAGTAATCTGGATATTGAAATATATTTGTTACATATCAAACTGTCTAAAATATTAGGAAACATCATGTGGGAAAAACTAGAAGATAATTTTTTTACTTTTTTTAACCTAACCATGAAAAAGTAAATTGAGAAAAAAAGAAAAAGATAAATAATTTGTTAAATAAATCAATGGAAAGGGAAAGGAAGAATATACCAAATAAAATCAAACATAAGAAAAAATCCAGAAATGAAGAAAAATCAGAATCCACCAGAAATTATGTTAAAAATTTTTCAAAAGCAACCTTTAACCTAGAAGAGAGAAAATTGTTAGAAACGGATCTAAAAACAGCAATAGATTATTCCAATAGAAGAATACATAGTGGACATCGAAAATTCAATAGAAGGGTTAGTTACAGAAGAAAAAATAATCATCAGAAAAAAAATGTGAAGAAATTTTGAATAAAATAAAGAACACAAATAAAAACCCAGTTTGTAAGAAAAATTTTAAAACACTCAAAGAAATAAATAACAAAAATGTTGTATATACAAAATCAGATAAGGGTAACCAAATCATAATTCTGGACAAAGAAGATTATCAAAATAGAATGGAAGAACTTTTGAAAGAAGAAGAGTATGAAAAAATTAAGATTGATCCCCTACCCAAAACCATAAAAAAAGTAGAAAACTATCTTAAAAATGTTAAAATTCTATCCGAGAAAGAAAAGATTCAATTAAAAGTGAGCAACTCAAAAAACCCTAATATACATGGACTTCAACTTTTATAAGATTCATGATGTGTTCCATTATAATGAACATAATAAATACAAAAACGCCAAATGGGTAAATAATACTCCCTCACCACCAGTAATGAAAGCCCTTCCAAAAATCCATAATGACAACATTCCCATAAGACCAGTTGTTAATTGCATGAATGCTCCTAACTGTAAAATTTCCAAATTAGTTGCTCAGAAAATGAAAAATGATGTCAAACTTGAAAATCGTTACACAATTAAGAACTCATTTGAACTAGCAGACAAACTACAGCATTTAGAAATCAATAGGAATACTAAAATGATGTCATTCGACATAAAAAACCTCTACACAAATATCCCGATAAACGAAACAGCAAACATAATAAAACAAAAACTAACAGACAGTAAACTTGAAGATAACTATATCAATCAGTTAAACAGACTAATAACAACAACAATAAAGCAAAATTACTTCCAATTTAACAATGAACTATTTATTCAAGAAGATGGGATCCCGATGGGGAGTCCTACATCTGGAATAATGACAAAAATCTTCCTACAAGAACTGGAAAATAAACATTTTGAGGAACTAATACACAAATTCAACATAAAACTAATAATACGATATGTCGATGACGTACTAGTAATATATGACAATGAAAACAGAAAAGAAAAAGAAATACTACAAGACTTAAACAACATGCATGAAAAAATCACTTTCACCGAAGAAATAGAAGTTAATAATAGCATAAACTATTTAGATTTGTCTATAACCAAAAATCTACACAACAATAAACTAGAAATCGGTATCTACCGGAAACCCACAAACAATGCTCTGGCCATAAACAAAAATTCTACACACCCTTTTCAACAGAAAATTAGTACATTTAATAGCTTAGTCAGTAGAATGTTGAAACTCCCATTAAGCAAAGACAATTATATCCAAGAACTCAACTACATTAAGTATATGGCAAAAACCAATGGCTGTAATGAAGAATTCATAGATAAGCTTGTAAAAAAACAAAAAAGGAAGAACAACATAACCAACATAACTAAACTAGAAAAAGAATCTGACAACAACAAGAAAACATGGATAACACTTACATACACAGGAAAAGAAACGACAAAATTAGCCAATGCACTAAAGAAAGCCGATAAAAACGTAAAAATAGCATACAGAGCCAATAACAAATTAAACAACATAATAAACAATAACATTGAAGAAAATAACATTTTCAACAGCAAAGGAGTTTATAAACTGACATGAAAGGACTGCAACAAATTTTATATAGGAAGGACAAACAGGAGTTTTAACATCAGATTCAAAGAACATTTTCGAGACTTCATTCACACAGAAGGGAAATCAAGCTATGCAAAACACGTTATCCATGAAGGACATCGCATGTTAAATATTTGAAAACACCCTAACAGTAATGCACAGAGAAAACAATCCAGCGAAGATAAACGTACTCGAAGAGATGGAAATCATGAAAGCAGCTCACAACAATGACAGCCTGATAAAAGAAAACGAACCCAATACATGCAACCCCCTCTACCAGATCTTCAGTGAAACACCAGTTTTGAATCCTGCCGATGATGGGACAAGTCCCGAAAGCGCTACAGTTAAATGATTAATTAAGTTGAGGAGACGGACCTTTCAGGTGAATATTCCATAATTTTATATTAATTTTGAATACATGGACCTCCAAAAATTCACAAACCTGGAAACAAAATGAGGCCAATAATTAACAATATTGGATCACCAACCTACAAAATTTCAAAATGGCTGAATAATGAATTTAAAAGAATTAATAATTTTTGAAAGTCTGCAGATTGAAAATTCATTGGAATTAGTTAAGAAATTACAAAAAGTGGAAATCGAACCTAGAGACAGATTAGTTTCCTTTGATGTCGTTTCATTATTCACAAATGTACCGAAACAAAAAAACAAAAAACTTTGGAGATATTGAACAACTGGTTAAGTAAAAACAACATAAACAGAGAGATCAAAGAAGATTATTTGAAATTAACTGAGTTATGCATTGACCAAATGTTTTTTACATTCAATAGGAGTTTCTGTAGACAAAGATCAGGGCTGTCAATGGGAAACCCATTATCACCTTTCCTGGCAAATTTATTTATGAGCGATTTTGAATGTAGATGATATAATTTGTATTGTAAAAGAAAAAAATGTAGAAGATTCCCTAAAACTGTTAAATTTACAGAGTACAAACATCAAATTTACCAAAGAAATAGAAGAAAATAAACAATTTCCTTTTTTGGATCTTAAATTGGTCAGAAACGAAGAAAAAAGAAAAATTGAATTTGGGATTCATAGGAAAGAAACTCATGTGGAAAATTTTATTAAATCAACAGGGTTCAATCCAATTGGACATAAATTAGCAGCCTTTAATAGTTTAACTCATAGATTGGTAAACTTACCCTTAAACGAAGAAGATTCAAACAGGATAAAAAACACATAATCAAAGTAGCAAGAGAAAATGGGTTTGATGAAAAAATGGTACATAAAAGGATAGAAAAGTATAAAAAACAAAAAATCGTAAACAGAAGTACTCTTGAAAAAGAAGAACCACCTATGAAAAATAATAGGAAATTCACATATCACCCTTGGGTACACAATAAATTCCAAAAGATATTTGAGAAGTTTAATGATAAATTAGCACTGAAAAATAACTACAGTTTAATTAAACTAATAAAAACCAACAAAAATGAAAAAAAAAAAAAGAATTGATATAAATAAAAAGTCAGGAATATATCAAATTGAATGCATGGGTTGTGAAAACAAAAAGAAACCTAAAAATTAGAACCAAAGAACACATAAGAAATATTAAAAATGTGGAAATAGAAAAATCTGCAGTTGCTGCTCATGTTTGGTCTGAAAATCATATTATAAATTCAGACACTAAATTATTAAAACAGTTAGAAAATACAAAAGAGCTGACTATTTGGGAAAAAATCTATATTCAGAAGAACAAAAACAGAGTTATGAATTTTGAAATACCGACGGAATATGACCTTGTTTGGAGGTTCTTTGGCCAACCATAGGATGGAGCTGACATCGACATCCAGGGTGTGCAACATAATGCAACATAAATCAAACCAGTCTGGACAAGCTGGCGATAAAACAGAATTGTTTTGAAACATGTCCAAGAACAAATCAACATTAATATTGAGGTAAGATGGTCAGACTAAAAATAATATAATTTCTTTCTTCAAATATAATTTATCCTTCAGTGTGAAGTGTTACCCTCCATGGTATCTTAACCTTGTCGTGGTGGAGCGGCTTGCTTGCTTAAATGATCCTGAGAGCTATGCTGACGGTAGCATTGCTGCCGATAGGGTTACCCATGCCGGACTGGTCGAAGGTGATAAGCCAGACGAAAAAAGTACCTTGGTCGAAGGAGTGACGATCTTTCACCGTGAAAATACAACCGTCAAGAAATACGGACATGGGTTGAACTGGGGTAAAATTTTCCGGAGGTCAAATAGTCTCCCATTCGATTCTCCGGGCGGGGACTACTTCAGGGAACCCATGCCAAAGGCTCAAACACAGGGACATGGTCATAGGAACATGGAATGTTAGGACTTTATACATTAGCGAGGCACTAGAGATATTAATGCGGGAATTAGATAAATCGCCCTTGAATATAGTCGCTTTACAGAGAAGGTAGTCAGGAATCAGGAAGCTTTGCATTATACTACGGGAGTGCAGAAAGACCTGAATTTGGAACGGGCTTTTTAGTCAGAAGGAGGATCCTGTCCGCTATCCGAGATATTAAGTTTGTCAGTCACAGGATATCATACATAATTCTAAAGGATAAACGACATGATTTTATAATTGTAAATGTACACGCTCCCACAGAGGATAAAGATGACAAGATCAAGGATGAGTTCTATGAAGAATTAGAATGCTTATTTGATAGCCTTTCACGATATCATATGAAAATTGTCTTAGGAGATTTTAATTCAAAAGTACGGCGGGAAGATGTATTCATACCAACAATAGGCAAATTCAGTCTTCATGAAGATAGTACCAACAACGGGGTTAGATTAGTCACCTTTGCCACATCAAAGAATCTCATTGTTAAGAGCACAACATTTCAGCATAAGGATATTCATAAATACACCTGGACATCTCCAGATAGAGAAACTCGGAACCAGATAGATCATGTATTAGTGGACAAACGCTGGCACAGTAGCATCATCGATGTTAGATCAGTTAGAGGGACAGACTGCAATTCGGATCATCATCTGGTGAGGGTGAAAATCAGACAACGGCTATCGCTTATGAGAGGAACAAATGCTAAAGATGATTCTGAAAATTTTGAATTAAAAAAACTTGAAAAATGATAAAATGCGGCAAGAATACCAAATCAAAATTACTAATAGATTTGAAGCACTGGAATCTTCAGATGACAATGTGGCAAACGAAGAAGAAACTGATATAAATAAAGAATGGGAGGCTATAAGAGATACTATTAAATTGTCAGCATCAGAAAGCATTGGTTTTTTAAAAAAGAGAAAAAACAAGAAATGGTTTGATGAGGAATGTGCCGACATTGTAAAGAAAAGAAAGCTAGCAAAAATGAAATTGTTACACGAGCCAAATGCTGTAAATTTAGAGCAATTGGGTAGTATTAGATGGGAAACCACCAGACTACTAAAGAGTAAAACGAGGGAATATTTGAGAGAGTAGATTAATGATCTTGAAATGAATGCAAAAAATAGGAACATTAGAGAATTATATCAGGGAATTAGGATAGAGAAGAGAGGGTTTCAGGCTAGAACAAACATAATTCGGAATGAAAATGGGGATATGATTGCAGATTCCAGGAGTATATTAAATAGATGAAAAAGTTACTTTAATCAGCTATTAATTGTACATACAGAACAGGACATTGAGGAGGATAATTTACAGACAGCAGAAATGCTAGTTGCAGAACCAAGTTCATTAGAGGTTGAAATGGCGATAGAAAAATTGAAGATGTATAAAGCATCAGGTTCAGATGAGATCCCAGCAGAACTGATAAAATCAGGGGGAGAAAAATTGATGGACAAGATATGCCGGTTGCTTAGTATGATTTGGGAAAAAGTTGTTCCAGACGAATGGAAAGAATTGATTATAGTACCAATTTATAAAAAAGGAGATTTTAACTGTTTGCAACAACTACAGGGGCATCTCATTACTTTCAACTTCATACAAAATTCTAACAAATATATTAGTAAGCAGACTTACTCCCTATATTGATGACATTCTAGAAGAAACATGTCTACAACAGATCAGATTTTTAGTATAAGACAGATTTTAGAAAAGAAATGGGAATATAATGGTACTGTATATCGACTATATGTAGACTTCAAAAAAGCATATGATTCAATTAAGAGGGAGGAGTTATATAGTATCCTGCTGGAGTTCGGAATTCCTAAAAAGTTAGTTAGACTTATACGAATGTGTCTAAATGGCACAAAGTAGGGTGCGTGTAGGCAAACAGTTTTTGGACACTTTTGATATCCAGATGCACTATCTCCTCTACTATTTAATTTTGTACTAGAGCATGCCATCAAATCTTTAGAGGATGAGGAAGGCCTACAACTCAATGGTATTAATAAGCTGTTAATTTATACTGATGATATAGTACTATTGGCCGATAACGAGGAGATACTAAAGGACAACATGCACACACTATTGAGTAACACTAAGGAATTAGGACTGGAAGTAAATATCAATAAAACTAAATACGTGGTCACACGTAGAAATGCATTATATGATGGAAATGGACAGCTAATGACAAATGAGGGAAATTTTGAGGAAGTGGCTGAATTCAAATACCTAGGAACAATAATCACAAGTAGGAATGAGATGCACAAGGAAATTAAACATAGGCTTAATTCTGGAAATGTGTGCTATTATGCATTGCAGAGACTTTTGATGTCCTAACTCCTTTCAAAAACGTTAAGCTGAAAATATATAAAACTATTATTCTACCAGTGGGTGCGAAACATGGACTCTTACTTTAAGGGAGGAAAGGAGATAACAAGTATTTGAGAATAAAGTACTTAGGAAAATTTTTGGACCAAAGAGAGATGAACAGACAGGTGAATGGAGAAGACTACTTAACAATGAACTACGTGGTCTTTATAGGAAGCCATATATAATAAGAACAGTTAAGTCTCGTAGACTGTGATGGGCAGGAGATGTTGCGCATATGGGGAATGAAAGACGTGCATGGAAGCTTCTTGTAGGAAAGCCAGAGGGAAAACGCCCAGTTGGTAGACCAATAATGAGGTGAGAGAATAACATTTACTATGATTTGAGGGAAGTAGATTATACAGGGAATGATTGGAAAGCATTGGCTCAGGTTAGAGATATATAGAGAGCTTATGTCCGTGCGGCCATGAACCTATGGGTTCGATAGTGCCAGTGAGTAATTAAGTAAGTGAGAAGTGTTGAATTAAAAATAAGAAGGTCATTATGAAGTTATTCTTAATAAATAAGGTGAATCTGGTACATCTTACCTCATAAATGTGTTTCATTTGATATATGTTTCAATATGATGTTCATATCGTTGACAGCTTGTCCATAAAAATCAACAGTCTGGACAAGCTGACAATGATATGGACATCATATCAAAAGATGTCAAATGAAACAAAAATATTTATGAGGTAAGATGTATCAAATTCATCTAATTTATTTGTTTATAAATGAGTTTTGTAATTCATCCCATAAAGTTCTGTGTTTTTACGATACTGGTTTCAAAGGTCATTTTACCTTCATCTTCAATCAAACTCCAACTGTTGAAATTTTGCCATTAACACCATCCTCCGAGCTGGCATCTGGTGCTGATTTTATAAACTTGGAGATTAAATTGAATGAGAAATTTATTAAAATGTCACTTTTTTAGAGACACAATGTATTGCAGTGGCGGTAACTTAAATGTTACAATACTACATAACATTTTTTAAAAATACAATAAGAAGTTACATTAACCCTTCTCGGGTGATGATTTTTATGGCCGAGGGTGAAAGGTAAATTTTGAAAATAATTAATTTTGTACAAATGTTAATAAATTCCACTTAAATTGTGCATTTACTTTTACAAACAATATATACCCTGTTTTTTTTGTTAATATCCATCACTTATGTGCTTCAAAACGAAGTTTTATTATTGTACATAAAAAATGTCACTGCAAAAATGGCATAAGTCTCACTGGCCTGTTTAACTGTATACTTTTTGATCACTCTGTATTAATAAGTTATTGTATGAAAAGTTCCTTCAAAATACTCATAATAATAGCAATATGAATAAATAATAATACCAGTAGTAATAATATTATATAAATATTGTGGAAAGCAACGGGAAGCTACCACACCTACATAATTCCCTAGTAAAGCTGCAAGCATAGCATGAAAGTGCTATGATTGCAGTGAAGGACCTGCCTTCGGGCAGAATTACTATGGATGTAAATATTGCACTTAGATAAGGAAGAGTTTTTCGTAACTGTTATAGTTCTGTTGATGGTTTCTTATTTTTCTCTAAATGATGTAAAGAAAGATAGGGTATGTTTTTATTATTCATTTCATACATCCCAATGGTGAATAAATTATACTTGAAGAGAAAAATTATACATTCAGACTGGGGTTTGAACCCAGGACTTCTTGCACTCTAGGTGAATGCTCTACTAAGTGAGCTATGTGAGAAACTCCAATCTAGAGAAAATTTGCATTTAGATTGGAGTCTCAGATAGCTCACTTGGTAGAGCATTTGCCTAGAGTGCTGGGTTCAAATCCCAGTCTGAATGTATAATTTTTCTCTTCAAATGTGAAGATTGGAGAATTTGTTTTGTTCCTAAAAATTCTCCTTTATATGATAAATTTTGAAACACATATCTTTGAAGGTACTGCCGTCATTTAATTTTGGCCCCTTTATGATAAGTACTCAGAAGAGTTACGGTTCTTTTATCTCTCCATGCGAGTGCCAGTTTTTCTTTGTTTCTAAAACTAATTACATCCCCCTTTTTCATATTTTTTATTTTATTTGGCTTTAAGGAATCTGAAATATTTTTTCTATTGCTCAGCACTGTACCTGTTGTGAACATATTCATCTTACATAATTCATCTGCTAATTCAGGTGAAGTATAGTACCTGTCAATATAAATATGGGAACTTTGAGGTGGATCTGTAGGAGGGATGAGGTGAAGTCCTTGACAACTTGAGATCAGAATCTGATTGAGTTTATCCCATATAGGGCTGGAAATTATACACGTACCCATTGGAATTGACTGAGAGGGAAAACAATTTCATTCCAAATTTTGCTGGTTTATTTGGGTTGTAGAATTTTAATTTCACTCCCCCCTTGAAGCTGACTGTGCTTTCATCGATAGATATGGAAGGTCCTGGTGAGTAGAAGAGAGAACACTTCTTCTTCTTCCTTCCAAGTATTAGGCCAAGGCCTGTCACGATCCTATAGAAAATTTTCCCTCCAGCGTTTCATAGGACGGCCCAGTGATCTTCGTCCTCTTGGTATATAATTATAAACAGCTTTGGGGATCCGATTTGAACTCATTCTTTCAAGATGGTGTTTCCAATTTAGTTGGTACTTATATTATTTTTGGTCTGGACATCTTACCTCAATATTAATGTTGATTTGTTCTTGGACATGTTTCAAAACAATTCTGTTTTATCGTCAGCTTTCCCAGACTGAAAGCGGTCGTCAGCTTTCCCAGACTGAAAGCTGACGATAAAACAGAATTGTTTTGAAACATGTCCAAGAACAAATCAACATTAATATTGAGGTAAGATGTCCAGACCAAAAATAATATAATTAAAATAACCTCAAAATATAACTTCCTAAAATTAAATATTAGTTGGTACTGTTTAATATATTCCAAAATACTTGTGCCTTATTTTTTTCCATCACTCAGTATCAGATGCTCGTTAGCTAACTTTTTGTTACCTTCAGCATGGGCAAAATGTAGATTCCAAAACAAGAGGAGAAATTCGTCTCTTGGAAGAACATTGCCAAAAAAAGTTAAATTTCTGAAAAAGTAGTCCTTGATATTAGGGGTGGGGGCCAAGCCTCATGTTGATCACTATCCCGAAAAACGCTTTTATAGTGGAAACTTTTGAGCGAGACCTTGATGCAATTCTAGCTCTTTTTTGTCAAGGGTGTTGATTTTTGTTTATTTGTTTCTCCTTGAATGCAGGTTTCCTTCATCATTATGTTAAAAATTTCATTGTAAAAAAAGTGAAAATATTCCACTTGATCGGTATCCTGATCAAAATGAGATGGTAAAACTGGCACCTGCTGAATTTTATATATTGGTATATCTGAAGTTGGACCGGGATCTAAATTACTCACCTCTACCCAGCTAGGTGCACTAGTGTCGGTGGTGTCACTTATGTCACTCTCGCATTCACTTTCACTACTTGACAATATTTCATAGGAATCCCCCTCACTGTCAGTAAAAGACAATTCTAAAACTTACTACCACTTTTATTCACTACTTCACCATTCCCTCACATGTATTCAGCTTTATTTTTGTCATTTTACCGAAAAAACAGGATAAATATGTTACGAATGAACCACCGTAATACGTAATGACGCACGACACAAGAACTCCACTGATTATCTCACAAGAAAATATTCCTAACTGAATTAAAAAGGGAATTCCCCACTCACAATAGTAGATAGAATATTCTCCTGCCATCTCTTGAACAATATATGGAACTATGTGGACAAGAACTGCCAGCAAAGTAGGATGTATTTTTCCTACCCATATATGGGTTTCCGCCCGCGAGGGAATGAACAGGCTGCCCATATATGGGTTTTTGCCCACAAAGGGTTAATTAAAATAAAATTCTTTATACCTCACCTCATATCCTGTCTTTTATTTATTCAGATATAATATGAAGTGCAAAGAATTTTATTTTAAATTTAAAAAAATGCAATATGTATCCATTATTGTAACGTTTCCCATAATTTACACTACTGATCCCTTGAAAAGTGTAAAAGAGGGGTAATACTGTAATTTGTTTTTACAGATATGAAGAAACCATTATAGAATTTTACTTTAAAAAAAGGTGCAAGTTATTGTAAATTATCTGAAAGACAAAATTTGTTATCATCAGTTATATGTAAAACATGAACATATGCTGTCGTGGACTTTTTTCTTCTTCTTCTTCTTCTTCTTCTTCCGAACGCAGCATTGGGCGATGATGCCCGTTCTGCGACTACAAAAACTGATCCCTCCATCGGTTGAAGGGTCTTCCGATGTCTCTTCTGCCACTAGGGTTGAGGTGGTAAATCATCCTTGGTAAACGGGAATTTGACATTCTCTGGACGTGTTGGAACCATTTAATCTGATAATTTTGTATATGTTCAACCATTTCCCTACTATTCCACTGCATCCTTATCTCATCACTTTTCATTCTATCCCTTAATGTTACTCCAGTTAGTGATCGGAGGAATCTCATTTGTGAACTATTAATGCGGGATTTATCTTTTGCTCGAAGTGTCCAGCATTCACTTCCGTATAGTAGAGCAGGTTTGGCTATGGCATTATGAAATCTCAATTGGATTTCTTTCCTCATTTGTTTTCCAAAATTTCTCCTAATTATACCATTTAATCTGTTATATTTTCCTAAATTTGTTTCCACATCTTTTTGATTATGAAACTGTGATATATTATTACCTAAATAATTAAAGTGTGTTACTTGTTCTATTGGTTTATTATTTATTATTATTTTTACTCTCGAAAGTTCCTTTCCAGTGATTGCCATGGATTTGGTTTTATTTTCAGATATTTTCATGTTGTATTTTTCTAGGGTATTCTGCAATTTAAACACCGATCTCTGCAAATCATCTTCATTCTCCGCTAGAAGTACTTGATCATCTGCGAAGATTATTGTTTGTATTTGATTTCCTCTACATATTTTTACTCCTGGGGGGTTTAGTTTTTTCCACTCCTGGACAATTTTATTTAGATATAGAATAAACAGTAATGGAGATAGTCCACATCCCTGTCTTAAACCTTGGTTAATTTCAAATTTATCTGTTATTTTCCCATGATCTAACTTTACTTTTATAAATGTGGTTTCATATAAACTTTTTATAGCATTTATTAGATTATTGGGGACTTGGTAGCTTTCCAATATTTTCCACATTATGTCCCGTTTGACTCTATCATAGGCCTTTTCAAAATCTAAAAATAATATATATAGGGGGATATTAAATTCTTTCCACTTCTCAATTAGTTGTTTTATAACAAATATAGCGTCGATACACGATCGGCCTTTTCGGAATCCACATTGTTCCTCTCCAATTTTATCTTCTGTAATTTTCTGAAGTTTTCGTTTTAAAATGGATGTATATATTTTAGATGCTGTTGTCAACAATGATATACCTCTATAATTTGAACAGTTACTTTTTTCTCCTTTCTTATGGATGGGTATTACTAATGATGTTTTCCAGTCCTGAGGTATTATTCCATGTGCCCATATATCATTAAAAATTTGTACCAATCTAATATAGAGTGGTTTCCCACCATATTTCCAAAGCTCCATTGGTATACCATCTACTCCACTAGCTTTTCTATTTTTCATTTTCTTGATAGTTTCTATCACTTCATCCAATGTTATAGCATTATATTCTTCTGTGGGACAGGGAGGTGTATTTGTTTCTTCTTCCTCTGCATATAATAACTGTCTGAAATGCTGTGTCCATTGTTCTGCTGTCATTCCATTTATAGCCAATTTATCCGTACAATCTTCTTTTAATCGCTGGAATACTTTGAAACCATATCTTTTTGCTCCTGTGACATCTCTTTCTATATTTTTTATAAAACTTTCCCATCCTTCATTTTTTAATTTTCTAGATAATTTTCTGACTATTGCTCTTTTGTGTTTGTAATCTATTCTATCATTAATAGTCCCAGAATTAAGCCATTTTAAATAAGCTATCTTCTTATTACTGATTGCTTCTTTTATTTCTTCATTCCAAACTTTCAATCGATTTTTTGGTCTATTTTTGGAGGTTCCCAAACATTCATTTGCTGCTTTTTTTATTGATTCTTTTAATTTTATCCAATCTATTTCTACATCTCCAACTCTTGGTTTCAAGTTTTGTTTTATTCGATTTTCATATAACTGTCTTATACTATCTTGTTCTAACAGCTGTACTTTGTATTTTTCGTTTTCTGATTTCTTTTCTACTTTCCTTCTAAAATAAGGTTTGTTCGTTCTAATTTTTCCAACCACTAAAAAGTGATCAGAATCTATTTCTGTCCCCCTATAGACTCTCGTATCCATTATTTGTGTCCAAAATTTTCTGTTTGCTATTATGTAATCTATTATAGATCTGGATCCCCGACTCATCCAAGTAAACTTATGTATTTCTTTATGTTTGAAAAATGTATTTGTAATTCGTAGCTGGTTATACACACAAAAATCTCTTAAAATTATCCCTTTATCATTTACTTCATTTTCTCCATGTGGGCCAATTAAATCTTTAATGGTTTTATTTCCAATTCTGGCATTGAAGTCTCCTAATATTACTATCTGGTCATTTTTATTTATTCTATCCTTTATATCTTGTAATTCATTATAGAATTTCTCTGCTTCCTTTTTATTTCCAGTAGATGGGGCATATATTCCTATTATTGTTAAATTATCTCTTCCTAACTTTAATCTTAATGTTACTATTCTGTCACTTATCCAGGAATAAGTTGTTATTTTTTTTCTCCAATTTTGTTTTATTAAAATAGCAATTCCAGATTTGGCTCTTTCTGTCTTTTCTACTCCTGAATAGATCATATGATAATCTCCCATTTCTGTTGATCCTCTTCCTTTCTTTTTTGTCTCACTAATAACAGCTATGTCTATTTGTCTTTTCTTCAATTCCTCTACCAATTCTTCATCTTTTTTATTAAGTCCTCTTACGTTCCAGGTTGCCAAATTCCAGTAATCATAAATCCTTTGTTCTTTGCCTGTCGTCATAGTTTTATTATCCGCCTGCTTATTTTTTGTAGTCTTTCGAGTATTTAAAGTTTTCCCCATTATAGGTTACCAGCCTATAGTTGGGTAAGTCCAGTGGTGGGGTTGCCACCTCAATGCCTCTTGGACAGGCATGCTTTTCTGTAGGGGATGCTCCCTTAGCCTTTGAAGTTTCTCCTTCTCCGCAAGGCAGCGGTTCCTCTCTCTTCCCCTGAGTGAGGGTAGGGTGCCTCTTCCGCCAAATCTGCCATATTAAGGGTATCCCTCTCCGCCTTCATTGCCGTTGAGGTCTTCACCGTTCCCTGGCAAGGGGCCCTCACATGGTACTATCAGCCGGGCCAGCTGAACCAAGGTTTTTTTACGAGGTGTTACTCCTCCCCCTCCTCCTTTCTCATCCGGGCTTGGGACCGGCAATGGCGGAGTTGTGGACTTTTTTATAGAAGTTTTTCAGATATTCAATTCTGTGTACATTAAATTTTATGTATTTGTTATGGTTTAGGTAGTATAAGCAATTTAAGCATCCAAAAAGTGACTTCTTTCACATTTTTCACTATAAAGGTGATTTTTAAGGGTGTAGGAGTTGAGTATCACAACTCTATTATAGCCAATGTTCATCCCAGGAATCTCCTGAACATTTTGCACAAAGCCCCATCACAAGCACATAAAATATGAACAAACAAACATTCTGATGATCTTGCAGAAGATTTCCAGCCATGAAAGCCTAAGTCAATAAACAAACATTCATTTTTATATATTAGATTAAGATATTTGGTCTGTGTATTCTTACCTCTTATGGTTGTTTTTGTTGAACATAAGTTTCGAGGCTTTTGAGCCTCATCTTCAGCTTATACAGAACAAATTTCCTAATTACTACATAGCATGTTTGCCAGTCCATCATTTTATATCTCTGTTTACAATGGTCAGCCATTGAATAAACATTAGTCATGTGCCAAATTAGAATGAATTGTTAATGATTGATATTGATTCAGTTCAGATTATATTAAATATATTAAGTAGGGCATAAATTATTTTCATGTTTTTCTTCAATGAATTATATTTTTTATCTTTTCTTTTTCAGCCTGAATTTTACCAAGTATGCCATACGAAAGCAGCCTATGAAGAGTATGGTCCAAGTATATGCCGACACAACCCAGTGTTTGGAACCATGACATAAATTAAGATTGATAATAAACATGAAGATTATTTGCAGATGATAGATGACTGTAAATAAAATTTTCCTGAAATAAAAATGAAGGGTAATGCTTTTGACATTTACATAGGAGAAATATTGTGACTCATGAAATATTAAAAAAAGTTCTCAGGTCACACATGTTTTAGCACAATATTTTAGAGATGTCAATATGTGTAATAGAAGAAATAATGATTTTAGGAAAGAAAATTGTACTATTCTTTAAAAGAATGAATATATCTAAATGGCTTAGAACTTCCATTATATGAAATATTATGTTGTATATTAAATGCCATTCATGAATGGCATTATGTTCTTTCCAATAGTAAGCAATATTTTTGTGCATGAATTTGTCATGGCAAGGACTATATTTTACACAATATTTAATTCACTAAATGGAAAGTAAATTAAAGAATTTAATTATTTTTTCATCTGTTGTCAATGTACTAAGATATTTCTGCAATATTGCAGATTTTGGACTAATAGCAACTCAAATTAATTCTTGCTTTGTGAAAAAGAATAGAACTACAGTGCTCAGAATAAGTTTTAAATTAAGCATAATGTATAAACCGTCTCCTAATCATTCCTTAATATTAAGAGTTCATGCAAGTAGGCCTATTAACCATTCCCTGGTATGAATGGAGATTGTACGTCAAGCATAGATGTCTCCTGCAGGTTATGGACAGAGATTCTCTGCGATACGTTTACTTTTATATTATAATTTATAAGTTGATTGTTTTTAACAATATTATTTTTGTAAATGTACCTGTACAATTAAAATATAATAATCTTACCTCTACACATGATTCGAGTGTAGTATATCTCAAAACAAGGGTTGAAACAGAGGGCACATCTCCACAAGCAACACACAATTTTTTTAAATTTCATTCTTAACACAATTTTTTTTTTTTTGCACAACCCACATTAGTGGTTTCCATATTTATTTTATTACAAAGAACATCTACAAACCTGTGGATCCACCATAGAGAAATATTGGAGAGCAAGAACGCTAATGGCTTCATTGCCAAGGCCCAGCATTTGAAAACAACAACAACATATTTATTTTGTTCTGTTTGGTATTTTTTAAAAATAAAACATCTTTCTCTTAGTTGGAGTGATGAATATTTTGGCGATATTTTGAATTGGTCAGACATGGCACGTAGCACTGCTCGAACAAGACAAACTTGATAGAGTGAGATAAAAATCTAAGAGTGTCATGTATAGATCCAGGGCTTCCCAGTTGTATATGACAATATCCATTGAATGGTTGGATGAAATTATTTCTTATACTATTTTATTTTTTTTTCATATTGATGGTATGCTGTCCACGATATCCACCCCATCCATATTCTGATTGTAAATGTGTACAATGTCCAATTTGATTTTTTTTAACTGAATCTGATTTCCCGGTATTTGGCTCATCCATTCTTGCATGCCAATTAGATAAGATTGACACTTGCCTAGGGCCATTCCATATGACATGAGTAAGGGGAGGTAATTGCTGCTATCTATTTTCCCTTGTCTCATTGCTTTTTAGGAAGTGTATAAAATTGATAAGTACAAAAAGCAGAAATTGAGAAATGAAAGCGCTCTTCAGATAGAAAAGCCAAAGGAAAGGAGATACAAGAAATTTACATATCACCCGTGGGCACACAATAAATTTCAAAAAAATGTTTGGGAAACTCAACATCAAATTAGCACCAAAGAATGATTATAGTTTAAAAAAACTTATGAAAACCAACAAAAATGAAAAAATTGAAGATAATAAAAAATCAGGAATATATCAAATAAAATGTGCAGATTGTGATAAAGTGTACATAGGGAAAACAAGAACACATACGAAATGTAAAAAAGGGAGAAGTGGAAAAATTTGCAGTAGCAGCTCATGTTTGGACAGAGAAACACAAAATAGATATAAATACAAAATTATTAAAACAGTTAGAAAATACCAATGAACACTCAATATGTGAAAAAAATATATATACAGAAAAACAAGGAGAAAATTCTGAACTTTGAAATTCTTGGATAAAGGATCTTCATTACCAAGTTCTTTGGAACACAGATCCAGGGCCAACAACTTAAAGAAAAGAAATAAAAACAGTTTGTGAATAAGCTGAAGATAGAGCAATAGCTTTGAAACGATCGTCCAACAAAATAAACATATAAGGTAAGGATGTTAAAGAATACAAACTCAAATATTACCTTACATTAATCACTGAACGGGCATGCTAATTCCAATTCTGATAGCGAATCTTAATATATAATCGATATATAAGTTTCTCCCCTTTTAAAAGGATTGTTTAACAAGATAAAATGGCAGGCTCTTTGATCAGCTGATTGTTTTCTTGTGTTATTATAATCAGACCAACGGATCTGCGCCCCTGTAGCACTGGCATCGTTCTTCAAATATTACATGTCAGTTCTCATACCATTCCACCGCGCTCCCCTCCCACTACATGAAATAGAAGCCACTGTAACTGACCGAGTAGGGATGTTGCCAAACTTCCCCCGGTGTCAGGCTCTTGAATAATGTAAGGTTAATTATTACTTCTTCATATTTAATTTAAGTAGGTCTAATGACACTTATTGATTTCTACGATTAATGGATATAATTATAATAGTGGATATTTGTTGGTTAAATGGAAATTACGTGAAGGGACTCTACATATGTTGCTTTTAAAGATAAATGTTTCGTCATAAATACTTATCCTTCACCTCATAGTCTTATTTGGTTAGATTTGGAACATAATCTTGAAGTCCTAACAAAATTATAAAAATTTAGGAATGAACACATAGTCATATACCCTCCTTCTTTCTCATCCGGGCTAGGGACCGGCTATGGCGAAGTTACTACATGCTACGATTTTATTTACATATTATATAACATATTGATTCTATACAGGAATTCTAATTTATGCTTATGAATTAAGCTAATGATAATAATTTACAATTTACATATTATATAACATAACATACTGATACTGAGTTGACAACGCTGGACTGTGAGTGCAAATAATATCCTGCAAGAAAGCTCAAAACTGTGAGTAATGGGAGGGGAGAAAGAGAGAGGTAGAAAATAGACAGAGGCAAGAATGCAGGGAGGGAAATAATTTACCGAGGGAGAAACAGAATTAGTGTTTAGTTTGCATTTCTATGGGGGCACAGATCCGTTGGTCCAAGGATAGTAATGATTTCATTAAATTACAAGCAAAATTCAAATTTTCAACGATTATTTGTAGGGTATACAAGACAGATAATATAAACAATGCATGTGCAAGGATATTATTAAAAATGCATTTTGTTTCATTAATTCATGTTGATTAAGATATTAAAATGGAATACAGATTCACAAATTAATATGTTCAATAATAGTTGCTGTGAGATAAGATTTAACCTTAATGTTTCATAATATTACAATATATTATATTAACATAAGTTTTATTACGACATTAATATATAATATAATATACATACTGATATAAAAATAATATTTTAATAGTAACATTTTCAATTAGAAGTTTTCATTAGCCGTATGGTCTTAATGGTGAGTCTTTTTAATACAGACCTGGAGGTCCCGTGTTCAATTCCCGATCAGACCACAGTTTTTTTTATTAATGGGCTATTCTGTGATCGCTCATGGTCTGGAATTTAAGATAAGTGTAGGTTTAAGGGGTTTTCTTCATGATTTATTATTACTTTAACACATTGGTGACCGACAGCTCTGCGTTCCACCCACCGCTGCTGGACCAGACATTTCTGTCAGTAGGGTGGACTTTTAAATTTTAAACCGCTCTAGCACAGTGTGGCTTTTACAGTCAATAACAATAATGCATAAGTAAATCTTTATTAGTGTTCTCACCAGACCTTCTAGTAGAAATTGAGGGTTTGATAGCGTTGGAAACATTTCCCTTTATGTAAAGGCACAATGCAAAAGAGCATATGTAGCGAGTTTCTTTTCTTGTGTTCACTAAAAACGCGACAAAGTTTGGAGGTATTTTTTCTTTCCAATCACAGTTGATGTTAATTTATTTTTCTTAATATCTTAGCCTCCCTGGTGGGTCGTGAGGTGCTCCCCTAGAAGTGGTTTCTTTTCTCTCTGTCTTTCCTCGTCTTCCCTGTCATCTGTTTCTAATTTCCCGACTGCCAAACAAGAGCCTGTTTCAAGCAAAAAAACTTCTGTTTGACATTTTGCTGTTAGGATTTTGAAATTTATAGACCCTGAAAGCATTAAAGAGTGCACAATTCAGAAGCCACAATACAACTTTCTAGCTCCATTTCACTATTTTTCTAAGGATGGAGTAATATGATACGTACTGGTCAGCCCTGTCTACACCCTTCACATAGGCCTACTTGTTATATTGAACTATTCAATACGGAATTTTTACAACTTTACTCCTCCCACTCTCGTGTTGCCTGATGCAATGTGCTAACCATTCTTACGTCTCTTTTATCTTTCGATGTTTGTAGCAAAAGGTCCCCCTTACTACAAAAACACTTTCTCCTGGTTTGAGTTTATTTCCTGCTTCCACAAATGATTTTGGAAGCCCTCTGTTATTCTTTATTGCTTCAGAAACTCTCGTCTTTCTTTCGAGCAAATTTTCAGCTATAGCCACACTATTATAATAATTATCCTGGTGGACATGATGCCACAGATATAAATTCGGCTCCAGAACGCAAAATAGACTTTCTTTTAATTTTTCCGCTCTGCAACATATATTTACAGGTTACATACGTATCCCATAATCGCCTAACTACCCGCACTAAAATTCCATATTTCACCAGCCGTCTGTCATAAAATTGTAAACAACTCTTTCTGTAAAGTTGGCAATTTCATAAAAGAGAAGAGCGGGGTACAAAAACAACTAAAAATTTATTTAACAATGAGAAGAAACAAAATTGAATGCCTCATTCAAAAGCGAAGAGGCAGGGAAGCCAGAGGAAACGTAAAAACGGAAATCTCCGTGACCGGTAGTCTAGCGCTGGCCATTTAAACACGGAGATCTCCGTGGCCCGTCACCAATGTGTTAAATTCCGTTGTTTCATCGTCATAAGTAAAACATTTAATTGAATCCTAGATAATAATAATAACTATATTATTATTAGCCTACCATTACACCACTCACAGCACTTTTCTGGCTTCGAGTTCTGCGCTTTGTGCATAGATAGCGTTATGTGATCTATTTTCAATTTACACACAACTTCGGCAGACCAGTTTACATAGATGATATATTCTTGTATTGTGTACAGAGAGGTGTGTAGGATGAGTATGTGTTTGTTTAATGAAAGTGTGTTGTATGAGGGATGATGGTGAAGAGGCAGGAGAGGGTGAAATCCAGTGTTGGCATATAGTCTATTCTTGTTGAGAAATACCAAGGGAACAGCCAGATTTAACAAATAGCTATTAATACCAGGTGTCTTTTCAACTTATGTACTGCGGAGGATTTGTAATTTAATGCAGGAATCTAGTGCACAATTTAGCGGTTAAAAATTTTACACCACAACCTCTCCTGGCACCGAGATTGAAAATGTTGCAATTAAATTAATTCTACAATTCAGGTTTATTAAAATTTTCACCCCTGCCAGACCTGCTAGTCAGGAAGCAGGAATGCTACCACCTGAGCCAGCATGGGAGATATTGTTATTATTATCTTCTTCTTCCTTCCAAGTATTAGGCCAAGGCCTGTTACGATCCTATAGAAAATTTTCCCTCCAGCATTGTTGTTGTTATTATTATTATTATTATTATTATTATATTTTCTATTTCCCTTGTAGTAAATACCATTTATCACATATCATATAAGTTTTTTCCTAGCTTTGTATGTTTATTTATATTTGATGATAGTAAACACTCAGTTGGTAGACCAAGAATGAGGTGGGAGAATAACATTTACTATGATTTGAGGGAAGTAGATTATACAGGGAATGGTTGGACAACATTAGCTCAGGATAGAGATGTATGGAGAGCTTATATCTGCGCGGCCATGAACCTGTAGGTTTGATAGTGCCAGTGAGTTAGTTATGAAATTTGTGTCCCTGCTATTAGAATAAATAAATAGATATTAAAAAATTTCTATAAAGAATAGTGAATGTGGTGAGATGGGTCTTGTTGATAAAATTCCAACCACGTATTCCTTGATGACTGAGTCAAAAAACGGGGGGGGGGAACTGTCAGATCAGTTGGTACCAGGATTTAAACCCAGAACCTCCTGAATATGATTATCGAACGGTACTGCTTGAGCCAACTTGCTCAGTAACTTCATGTTTTTTTTTGTGAAATGATAGAAGTAGCTGTGACGTCAACAGTGATGAATATACGACGTATTATATGTAAGAATGATATTACAATACAACCCTTATACAACAATTATTGGTATGGAAATTGTACATGATATGTACAAGGCTTATACATTGTATAACTAAACAACTGATGATTGCATATATAAGTGATTCTTTTTTAATAACTGTTTGAATATGCCCGAAATAAACCACACATATGTGTGAGTATTATGCCTCTTCATGTGATAGTGAGTGAGTTTGATATTCTATCACTTGAAATTCCCTCTGCCCCTTCGTCCCTAGCTTTAATTCTTTTCATCTGTGGACTGTACTCCCCCCCCCCCCGCTAATTTTGCACAGATAAACTACTATATAGTTATACTAAATCTCTTTCACTCCCTTTATTTCAGAGAAGTGTTGAGTGACTTTTTTTTTGTGCTATATTTAGAGACTGTGGAAGAGGGACAGATTATGAATAAGAATTCAAGTTGTCTTTCCTTGAGTGTTGAGCAGAGAAATACAAAGTTCTCTGTTCTATATGGTGTGTGACTTGGCGAGAGATAATCATGAATGTTTGTGTCAGCATGTGTGCAGATAAGCAAGAAAGCGTGGCACTACTGCCTCTACAAATATTTTTCAAAGGTTAGACTCTTCAATTTTTCCAGAAAAAAGCTATAAAATTAGCCCCTGATTACTGTGGCACTTTAAAATAAATAAAAGTGTCCCACAAACATAAAGGAAAAATTTATCTTTGTAATGCTGTTTTTTTCATTAAGGTATCTTAAAAAAAATTACACCACTTTTCAAGAAATATGTAATTTTAAATTTTGTCTCTCGGTTTAAATGCCCGTTGGGATCCTGCAGGAAGCTCTGGTCATTTAAATGACTGCCAGTGATTGGGTTAAACTTGAAGAATTATTGGTTATCTATGATGTTGCAAAAAAAAAATACTCTTTACATAAATAAATTCTCTAAATTAAATGAAATCTTGTATTCAGAGTAAGTGAGAACACTTGTTCTAAAGTTAACAAAACCGACATGTCTACTTTTTTTAAAAATTATTTTCCAAGTATAACTTTTTATATATTGTAAGTGCTGAATATTAAGTTTAATTTGAATCGTTTTCACCAACAAACATACAAATTGTTTCCAAACAATTATTTTGACATTTAATATAGAAAACATCTGTAATGAGCCAGGTATATCAGGTGATAAGATTCCTAAGAATTAAATGAATCGTGATTTCTTCTTTTTCCTATATAAACAAAAAGGAACTTGGAAACTCATAAAAAAAGAACACTTCAGAAACATAAAGAATGGAGAAATTGAAAAATCAGCTATAGCAGCACATAGTTTATTAGAGCATCATAGGATTGAAAAAGAAGCAAAACTTTTGAAACATCTATCTAAACGTTTGGAGTTAACAGTTTGGGAAAAAATATATATTCAAAAAAACCATACTAGAACCATGAACTTCGAGATTCCGGACGAACCGAGCTTGATTACAAAGTTCTTCAAAAATACAACAGATGGCAGTTTAGAAAATGATTCATTCAAAAGAACACAAGATGGCAGTTTGGAGAGTAATTCATTCAAAAGAACACCAGATGGCAGTTTGGATAATTACCGGCAAAAGAAAGAATTGACAGTCGTGAAAACAGCTGACGACGACAATGGGTCGCCGATACTGCAGTGCTGTGCTTAAAAAAACATAGAAATATGAGGTAAGAAGAAATCACGATTCATTCAATTCTTATTAATTGAACCTCATAATGTTCCCAAATTTAATGTATATAGATAAGATTCCTGACTATGTGCTGGATGGACCAGTTTGATCCTCGGAGAGTAGGAGTAGAGATTTTTAATTACTCATTCATGTCCATTGTTGGTCTCTAAGCCTTATATAAAATTAGTGCCAGGAAAGTTTAAGCATGTCAATTTATTTCATGTACTTTTTCACCTGCTACCATTCCAGTTCATCAAAACATTGGCGGTTTTAGTTCTATATCCAATGAACAGCCAAATGACTTTTTTTCGTCAGTCCATAATGTTATATTTTGTTCAGTAGTAGTAGTAATAATAATAACAAATAAATAAATAGGTATGCATATGAGATTGTTGATCGAGAGGCATCAGATACATGGTTGACAGTATAATCCATCCATCCATAGTAATTCTACCTGAGGGCAGGTCTTTCACTGCAATCATAGCATTTTCACGTTATGCTTTGCAGCTTTACTAGGGAATTATAGGTGTGGTAGCTCCCTGTTGCTTTCCACATCGGTGAAGAATGATGATGATGATGGCCGGATGATTTTTGGGGGCTGTTGGGTCCTAAGCTTCCTGACATTTGTTTTAAAGGTAGGAAAAACTCTGAAAAAACCTCACCCAGAAGTCTGTCCCCACATGAAATCAAACCCAGGCCTGCTGCGTGACAAGGCAGCCACTACCTCGAGACCACAACAGTGGATGACAATATAAACTTGCTAAATTTTAAGGTTTCGTACTGGCTATATAGGATAAAATGCTTATTAAGAGAAGAGATACCAAAATTTGTTCAAAAACTTAAATTAAAAAAAATGTGAATAAAATAATTCTTATATATCTAAATATTTATCTCCATATACCCTTATCATCTTGAAAGATCATCATCATCATCATCACTCCAAGGATTAGGCAATTGCCCGTTCCGACTTCATATTGCATCAGCCCAACGTCTTCTAGGTCTTCCAACATCACGCCTTCCTCTTGCTTGATAATTTCTGGCTAACAATGGATATCTCTCCTTGTTCATTCCATCCATGTGATCAATCCATTTCTGTCTGTAATTCGTGACTTTATCCAATAAAGGCTGTACTTTCAATTCTTCTCTTATATCCTCATTTCTTATTCTATCAAGTCTTGTACATCCTTTTACTTGTCTTAGGAACCGCATCTCTGCCGTCTGTATTCTATCCTTCTGTCTTTTCACTGGAGCCCAAGTTTCACATCCATACAATATTGTGGGAACCGCCATAACATTATACATTGAAAGATGCCATTGTTAAATAGTCTGTGCTGCAAGCATGTATAAAACACCCCTTTTTATTTTTTCTGTAAATTTACCTCTAATTCAAATTTTATGCTAAATCTCAATGTATTTGTGGTAATTAGTTTCTTGCATGACGAAAGCACTTGTTTGAAAATTAACTTCCCTAATAACCTCAATTATCAATAGATTGCAAAACAATTGTTATAAACATCGTCACACTATTAAAATTCTAGCATATTTTTATTTTCTGCTTCCTTGATAATTTCAATCTTTTCCAGGATATTGATTTTTTGTCTATTCTCTTTGTGTATTATTGACATTGTTTTATCTAAAAATATGCTAAACGAGAACATGCCCAATAACCAAAGCCCTCTATGAAATATACAAATAATTTCAGTACCATAAAAATTCCTGAGGATGAAGCATGTCTTTGGAAGGCCTAGAATTTTAGTAGTGTGACGACGTTTATTACAGAAGTTATTATAGTTTAGGACAACTGTTTTGTAAGGTATACATTTTAAAATTGAAGTAATTTTAACCTCAACGGTGTTTGAACATGATTATTAAAAGTATAGATTGCATAACAACTAATTACAACAATACTTTTGCGAAAAACTGCAGTTTAGCTTGGAGGAGGGTTATTGTTGGGTAAAGAGGTAAAGATTGGATTTAGTGACACTAGGAATACTGAAGGAGTTCTCCATGTGTGAGAACTCAGGTTGGTAATCGGTAGAGTTGAGGTTCTTATCTCGGGATTCCACGAGGACTTCGTCGGGCAGAATTAATGTGTAAAGAAGGTCTGGTAAAAGTAGTTTATTCTTAACTTTTATACACTGCAAGTAATTGTATATATGAAGTGACTTTATTCAACTTTCAGAACGAAGTGTTTTTGAGAAGTGACTTTGTTTGATCGTATACGAGAAGTGACTTGATGTAATTTTATACGAGAAGTGACGAGGAGAAGCCTCTCTCGCCTATAGGTAAATTAGTTACTCTCACTACCTCGATCTAGTGGACCTAAGGTCAGTGCTTAGGCACATATAACGAAACATATAATTGGTTAATGCGCCCTCCTATTTTGATCCCGGGGGTGTTACAAATTTATTATTGGCGATTTACGCCTTCAGAGGTTGGACCTTTTTTTCCCGTGCTGGCTTCACGTACAGTCGGGTCACAAACATTAGCTAGGCTTGGGTTTTTTTTCTTAGGCTTGGGTTTTTTCCTAGGCTTCAGACGCTAGAAAATTGCCATATTCCCACACTTTTTTGCTAGCGTTGTTTGTGTCAGGGTAAAACCCCCGCTTGTACATTTAGCTAATGAGTTATGGTTATCACGATAAATCAGTTAACTGGAGGCTTAGAAGATATTTCTACTCAATCTGTCGAGCAAAGGATTTTGTCATTATTCCGTCTTAACAAAAGAAAGGGTTACATTACCTGAGTTGACAGTACCCTCCTTAACACATTGGTGACGGGCCACGGAGATCTCCGTGTTTAAATGGCCAGCGCTAGACGACGGGCCACGGAGATTTCCGTGTTTACGTTTTCTATGGTTTTCCAGCCTCTTCGCTTTTGAAGGAGCGTGCAATTTTGTTTTTTCTCATTGTGAAATAAACTATAGTTGTTTTTGTACCCTCTCTTCTCTTTTATGAAATTGCCAACTTTACAGAAAGAGTTGTTTACAATTTTAAGACAGATGGCTGGTGAAATATGGAATTTTAGTGCCGATAGTTAGGCGATTACGGGATACGTATGTAACCTGTAAATATATGTTGCAGAGGGTAAAAATTAGAAGAAACACTATTTTGCGTTCTGGAGCCGAATTTATATCTGTGGCATCATATCTACCAGGATAATTATTATAACAGTGTGGCTATAGCTGAAAATTTGCTCGAAAGAAAGACGAGAGTTTCTGAAGCAATAAAGATTAACAGAGGGCTTCCAAAATCATTTGTGGAAGCAGGAAATAAACTCAAACCAGGAGAATGTGTGTTTTGAAGTAGGGGGGACCTTTTGCTACAAACATCGAAAGATAAAAGAGACGTAAGAATGGTTAGCACATTGCATCAGGGAACACGAGAGTGGGAGGGGTAAAGTTGTAAAAATGCCCTATTGAATACTTCAAAATAACAAGTATGTGAAGGGTGTAGACAGGGCTGACCAGTACCTATCATATTACTCCATCCTTAGAAAAACAGTGAAATGAAGCAAGAAAGTTGTATTGTGGCCTGTGAATTGTGCACTCTAATGCTTTTTGGGTCTATAAATTTCAAAATCCTAACTACAATATGTCAAACAGAAGTTTTTTGCTTGAAACAGCCTCTTGTTTGGCAGTCGTGAAATTAGGAACAGATGACAGGGAAGTTAGAGTGAAAAGGACACCATGTCAAGACCCACCAAGAAGGCTGAGACATATAGAAACATAAATTAACACCAACTGTGTCTGAAAAAAAAACCTTCCAAACCTTGCTACGTTTTTAGTGAACACAAGAAAAGAAACTCGCTACATATGCTCTTTTGCCCTCTGCCTTTACATAAAGGGAAATGTTTATAACGCTATCAAACCCTCAATTTCTACTAGAAGGTCTGATGAGAACACTAATAAAGATTTACTTATGCAATATTGTTATTGACTGTAATATATATTGATGAACAACTCACACTGTGCTAGCGCGGTTTTTTAAAATTTAAATGTTCCCACGCTACTGAACAGGAAAATTACGGTCCAGCAGCGGTGGATGGAACGAACAGCAGTCGGTCCCCAATGTGTTAATAACTAGCAATTTAATTACATTGATGCTGACTTCTTTGGATCATTTTATATGACCTTTGCGCCTACATAATCAGGTTCTACTCGCTTGCCTGATCAATTGGAAGATAAAATATGACCCTAAGTCCAGTAACTGCTTCATTTAACTGCTATTATAATTTTATCTGCTTAATCTTACCGGTAGGGATTTATTTTATAGATTTACACAGGAGGCTGTGTGACTAACTGGGCCACTATATGCCCTATACTCCAATGGAAAAATCAAGGGATTTTTTCATTGGTTTATAATCCTCGCGCATCCAGCTAATGCTAGTAATCATTAGCTATAGTGGCCTTTACCCAATGGCTATCCTATTTTGGTTAGAGCACGTGAACCCTAAGAGTGTTGCCCGCACGTCCCTTATGTACAGATTGTAAACACTGATATGTATCCCTTTTACCTGGGAACGTTCTTTGAGGTTAAATAGACTCACTTTCTGCAATATAGACATACATAAATATTCATAAAGAAAAAAAAGGTATACCCTTAATATAAATTTGGTGGTCTACTCAAACCATTCATGCTTATACAATTACCATTCAACTATTTGGTTGAATACCAGTATAGCATAAATTGCTTCTTCATGTGTAACTGTTTATTTACAATTTCATCTACACCTTAATATCTACCTACATTATAATGTGCGTCCACAGCTTGGGAATTCATTTGCGATGAACCAGTTTTGTCTACTTCAAACCATATGTCGAATAATACTTCATTTTGCTAAATTTAATTTAAATTGAGTCAATAAGACTTATTTACATGGATCATATCTTTGCGACCAAAATACTAAATATCGCGTTTAAGCAGCTGTGCTATCGTTATAAACAATTATTATTGATAGTATTACACCCTGATCTCATATTTTCCCCATAGGTATTGCATACATACGAATTCATCATGATTATTAATCCATGAAATATTCATGATTCTTAACATTTTATTCTCAACATATTTCGGCTCATTTACTCTGCCAAAGCATAGCTGGCTATATCGTTACTCAGCCAAAAGACGTTATTTTCTTAAGCGTGCAAAATATTTTCATTCGAATCCAGAATCGCATAGTATGTCACATTCGCTTCCACCAGCGACCATGACTTCATCTCATCTCATTATTAACATCGAATACAAATTCGCACAAATTGTCACATTCGCTTCCAGTGGCGATCATGACTTCATCTCATCTCATTAACTAGATAATACGGGATCCCTTGCCCTCAAATATTTTCAACAAAATAGCACGTGTTATACAAACACAGTGACGTGCCGCTTCGGCCCACGTCTACAAATTAAATTCTGTAAATATAATCAACAAATAAATTCCTCACGCTTTATAGGTTCACACCGCCACTCGGCCTTTCAATTAAGGTTCATTGAGTTTCAACATGTCTCATTAGCTCCTATGTTTACACTGTCTGATTGTTATTTTAGACAAAATAATCATAATCATCATAATCTTACTCGTGTTAAGACTGTTGTACAAGTTTCTTCAATTACCTGTATGTACTAAACAATGACAATGGCTTATCTGGGCTCATTTTAACATTTACTGAATTTTAACCTTTTGACTTAGGTGCGTTCTTTCATCAATAATAAAATAATAGAACATTAAAATCAATCAAGTACTTTTACTTTCCTAGGTTAAGTAGATAATGCAGCTTTCTGCTCGAGCGATTAGATTAAAACAAAAAAATATAGATCCATTCTCTATCGATAAGTTCAAATCAACAATTTATTAATCACCCTCAATCTTAGCTGAAAGTGGATATGCGTGTGTTATGTATTCACACTAATTCAATTAATTATATCACATTCATCAATATGGGGGTATTATCATGATTAATATCTAAATCGACATTTCACTTTATTTGTTTTTTTTTTCACAATCATTGTGCCCTTTCCTCTCGCGATTAGCGCTTTAATCTAGGCATATTTAATCACTTTATTAGTGTTATTTATTTTAATTACTCATTATATTTGGTACTTTACCATACAACATTTATTTATTTTTTTTACTAATACTTTTCATTCATGTCCTAATCTCAGCTAGTATTGAGTTCGAATCCCGTGAAAACTGGTTCATGCATTTAAGTATAATTTATCAGGTCTTGTTTTTAATTTGTTTGGGGATTATGTAGAGCTTATATGTTTGTACTTTTTGTATGTTAAATCAAAACTCTGTCGGTATATAACCACTTCCTTACCTGGGTACTGCATAATTTCAGCGTTTACATGGACATTTATCTCGTACCCAAAATCACGGTAGTGCCTACCTGTGCACACAATACAATATAGTACAATGCAAGACATACATACATACGTAATATATCCATTCCGTTGTCATTCTTACGTGTAAAAATCTCTCCCCCCTTTTTTTTTTTCGAGTGTCAACTTTCACTGTCCGTCTGTCTACCCTTAATACTATTAGTGTCTAATTTCACAGTCTGTTAACTCGCAAAGGCCTCCTGTACTATTATTATATATACATATTTTTGCGGCACTACGCTCACACGCAACAAACTCTGAACACACGCATGGTAATTTTTATTTTCTCGATCTTGAACTTTGCCACCTGTCAGTCTCCATACCATTACATAAGTTTGCTACGAACCAGATAGGCTTTGTTCGCTCACGCCTTCTCCTTGTATGGCCTGAGTTTCTGTAAGTGGTAACGTCCCATAACCTTGTCCCTGGCGTCGGCCCACTTTACCTCGTACGTGTGTGTGCCGAATTGTTTGGATATGAGCCCTGGCCCTTTCCATAATAAATCCATTTTTGCGTTAGCCTTGCGTAATTTGTCAGATAGCGTGTGGTTCCTTACCAGCACTTTGTCGCCGATAGACGGGTGCCAAACGTGCTTAGAGCGTTTGGTCCGCTTCTTTCTTTTGTCCGCAAGTGCTCGCGTCCTATGGAATGCTCTTTCCTTGATATTTATAGGTATGGCTCTAGACTTCAATCTGACCGGCTCATGTTCAATAATATCGAACTTGTACATAAAGGAGTTGCACTTTCCAGCTTTCCTATCAAACGTTTGCATGTTGCGTAATAGCAGTTGTCTCAAAGATTCCCTCTGGCTGTCACTCAGCCCCTCACTCTCGAGTACCTTGGCCTCGACATTTCCCTCGTTATACCCTAAATTATCCCTCGTCGCTTCCTTATCAAACTTGCTAACCGAATTGACGTACAATTCATTTATTCCAATCTCCCCCACTTCGTTCATATCATCATTAACTGCGCTCAATGCTTTCATCCTATTAATATACTGCGGGGCCCTGTCATATTCGTCTAGCTCACTACTTATTACTATTTTCTCGATAAAAAAGGCGTCCTCATTTAACTCGTCTATCTCCATTGCGTCATTTGGAAGCCTATTGTCAATTATAGGGGCTATTATCTTACTCCCATCGTAATTAAGTGTTAAAGTTCGGCCAAGGAAATCAATTTCAGATTTAAACGCTTCAAACATTTTGTAGAGAATATTATATTGGCGGAAAGCCTTGGTACAACCATGAATAGTATGTCAAAATCCACCCTTCTATAGTTATCCTTATCATCGTTTGTATCTTAATCCTTTGTTTACTTTTGCCTATGGCTGTCGACGCAGATATATTCGACAATGGTATCGCAGCCATCTTGCAATTTTCCCTACTCAGGCTGTGATAGAAGGATTCACTGATTACGTTTGTCGTGCAGCCGGTGTCTATTAGCGCTAGGTGAGGTTTTTTATTTATCGTCACATAGACG
The DNA here is from genome assembly GCA_030220185.1 of Diploptera punctata. Lineage (NCBI taxonomy): Eukaryota > Metazoa > Arthropoda > Insecta > Blattodea > Blaberidae > Diploptera > Diploptera punctata. The sequence continues at coordinate 173,574 of JASPKZ010007646.1, forward strand.
TAAGGCAAATTCTCAATAGGTTTTGTTTCGACATTGATACTTTTAATCGTAACATCGGGCGCTATGGTCCACAGTTGGTGGTGTTTGCCAAGGATCGCGGTAGGCCCTGCTTTAACGCAATCCGGTATTAGTTTAAAGGTCGGCCGCTGTTTGTACTCGAGCTGGCCTCCCCTTCATTCTGCGCATATGGTTCATAGATACCCGCTCTCGGATTCAATCCATGACCCTCTCTTTCAATTTGGTTTTCGCATTCTCGTGTCTGCGCTGGGTTTCTATCCAGGTCCTCGCTTACATATACCTGATTAGTACGTTGTTCATTTCCTGGCCTTGTGCATGTACGGTCATAATCGTATCCCCTCTGCGCTGGAATGTATCTATGGTCCCTTATATTTCCATAAATCTGGTTCCGTGGGCCCTCTGCACTCCTTCCTATGTTTATCATGTTGACCCTAGATTCTTTACCCCTCTGGTCCCTCCTGAGATCCTTGTACCCTCTACCATAACCATTGTTGTCCCTATTCTCGTTCCTGTATTGTCTATTGTTACCCTGCATATTACTAAATCTCCTGTCCTCTCTCCTCGATAGTGGTCATTGTTTCTTCCGTTTGTCGGACGCGGCTGGCCCCCCTCTCGTCTGAACGGTTAGGTCCGGAGTTCGAGTTGTTCCTACTCGTATTTTCCCTGCTATTTCCTCCTTCCCTATTTCCACTTTGATTATTACACCTATTGTCGCCCGCTTCCAGGATAGTTAGCATTTCTATCATTTGGTCGTATGTGCTAACGCGCGCGATTAGCAAGCTGTGCCTAATTGCCTGCGGATAATGGTTGATTAGCGTTCGTACGAATTCTGGTTCAGGGTAACTCGGTGAGATAAGTTTGGCTTTGTTAGCCAAGGCCAGAAAATGCTCGCTGTACGTCAAGTTTTTCCTCTTATCATATGTCCCATTGCGTATCTCGTATTTTATATCCATTTGTTTCTCGTAACTAAAAAATTTGTTACGGAATGTTTGCTTAAATGTCTCGTATGGAGCATCAGTGGATAAAGTAACCTCGAACCACATAAGACTGTTGCCTTTCAGGTCACTTTTTAACAATATACATATACAAGTGTTTCGGGATACATTTCATTTTGAAATAGTTTTTCCAGTTCTTCAATGAACTGGATGGGGTTTGTTTCCTTTCGTTATATTCCGGCAATGGGATATCAATGAAAGAGGAATTATAGTACGGGGCTGACCCGTGTATACTCTCTGGTTCGCTTACATTAGTATGCCACCACAGACTACTAGCGATCTCGGGTTCCCTAGTACTTCTGTATGCGCACGTGCTTTGTGGTTAGCCGTCGTCCAAGAAACACTCTCCGACGCGTGTGATTCATTTTCGGGGGGTCCTATCTTTTTGACATCCGCTATTAATTTTCTCTGTGAGGACACTTATTTCATCATTTAGTTTGCCGATTTCGTTAGTCACTTTCTTTTCTATATTAGTGCCTAACTCATTAAATCTAGAATCAACTATTGTTTCGAATCATTTCTGAGCGTTTATCCTGCTCAAACAATTTTCTGAGCTACTTGGAGTTTTAGTGTTTCTTGTTCGTCGGCTAGCTTTTGTACAGATACACACATATCATTCACCCTTTTGTCCGCGTTCTCCAACCTACAGAGCACATTCTTGTCGACTCGTTTTATTTCCCCTTGTAATTCCTCCTGTTTCTCCCCTAAGTTAGTTTGTAACGTTATTATACTATTGTTCATCTCTGTTCTCATTTGACTTATTACCCTGTTTTCTGTTTTCTCTAAGTCTTTAATAAGTTTTTGTTCCATTTTATTTATCTTTAGTTCTACCACATGCTGACGATTCATTTATTTTCGCTTCTAGCATCTCTCTATTTTTTTCCCATCTCAATCCCTTAATGTTTCTTTCAACGTAGATACATCCTTTTCCCTGCTTATCTCCATCTGTCCTTTCCAAGTTTCAAGTTCCCGTTTCATATTCCTCTCCATCGCCTCTAAATCCATTTTCCTACTTCTATCCATCGCCTCTAAATCCATTTTCCTACTTCTATCCATCTCCTCTATTCTCGACATTAGCATTTCCATGCTTGGATTTCCTTGTCTTGTCCTCTACTTCCTCTCTAGCTTCTGCTCCTGCGTTGCTTTCACTACTTTCCCCTGTGCTCTGTTCTAAGTTCTCTCTGCCATCTTCGTTATCCTCTCCCATCCTTACGATTTCGTTCTCTCCTTCAATCAGTTTGCCCACAAGCCTTCTCCCTAATCTCTTCGTGTTTCCTATCCATTTTTTTATCTTTATTTGCCTGCCTCTTTCTATTCCTACTTCTTAACAACATCAATACATTTATATTTTTTTTAGTTAAATCACTGTAATATTTTGATTTCTTATATAGGTAAAAAGTAAAAAAAATGCTTATTCTGCTGTTGTGTCACTACTTACTGCTTCCTTCCTTCAGTTGCTGTCTGTCTGCTTGTTGCCATCATCTTCTCTGTCCTGGTTGCCTCGTGGTCGTGGGGACTTAGTCGTTTTGCCCGTTGATTTCTATTCGTGTATTACTTTACGACCTATTCTGCCGACTGCCTAGGGTTAGGGAGCCAAATGGAGAAGGGTCATTGTTGGGTAAAGAGGTAAAGATTGGATTTAGTGACACTAGGAATACTGAAGGAGTTCTCCCATGTGTGAGAATTTCGTGTGTAGGCTAAGTATTAGTTTTGAGTAATCTGGCTATAAGGCAGCAACTTAATTTAAATTTTTAACGTATATCTAAGCCACAGAAACGCGTGTCCGGGACTTCTAGTAGTTTTATATATTTTCAGTTTAACGTTTTTTGAAAGGAGTTGGGAAGTCAAGAGTCTCTGTAATGCATAATAACATGCATTTCCAGAATTGAGAGCCAATGCTTAATTTCCTTGTGCATCTCATTCCTGTTTGTGATTATTGTTCCTAGGTATTTGAATTCAGCCCTTCCTCAAAATTTCACTCATTTGTCATTAGCTGTCAATTTCCATTATATAAAGTACTTTTATGTGTGACCATATATCTAGTTTTATTGATATTTACTTCCAGTCCCAATTTCTTAGTGTTACTCAGTAGTGTGTGCGTGTTGGCCTTTAGTATCTCCTCGCTATCGGCCAGTAGTACTGCATCATCAGCATAAACTAACTGCTTATTAATACCATTGAGTTGTAGGCCTTCTTCATCCTCTAAAGATTTGATGGCATGCTCTAGTACAAAATTAAATAGTAGAGGAGATAGTGCATCTCTCCTTGCTTCAACCCATTGTGGATTTCAAAAGTAATCCGAAAAACTGTTTGCCTACACACACCCTACACTTTGTGCCATTTAGACACATTCGTTTAAGTCTAACTAACTTTTTAGGAATTCCAACTCTAGCAGGTTACTATATAACTTCTCCCTCTTAATTGAATCGTATGCCTTTTGGAAGTCTACGTATAGTTGGTGTACAGTACCATAATTTCCCATTTCTTTTCTAAAATTTGTGTTAAGCTAAAAATCTGATCCGTTGTAGACCTGTTTCTTCTAAATCCACATTGACGATCTCCTAGAATGTCATCAATATAAGGAGTAAGTCTGCTTAATAATATATTTGTTAGAATTTTGTACGAAGTTGAAAGTAATGAGATGCCCCTATAGTTGTTGCAATCAGTTTTATCTCATTTCTTATAAATTGGTATGATAATTGATTCTTTCCATTCATCTGGAAGAGCTTCTTTATCCAAAATCAGGTTAAGCAACTGGCGTATCTTGTCCATCAATTTTTCTCCACCTGATTTTATCAGTTCTGCTGGGATCTCATCTGAACCTGATGCTTTATACAGCTTCAATTTTCCATCGCCATTTCGAACTCTAATGTACTTGATTATACGATTAACATTTCTGCTGTCTGAAATTTATCCTCTTCAATATCCTGTTCTTATATGTGCATTTAATAATTGATTAAAGTAACTTTTCCATCTATTTAATATACTCCTGGGATCAGCAGTCATATCCCCATTTTCATTCCTAATAATGTTTCTTTAAGCTTGAAACCCTCTCTTCTCGATCCTGATTCCCTGATATAATTCTCTAATGTTCCTACTTTTGGCATTCATTTAAGATCATTAATCTTCTCTCTCAGATATTCCCTCTTTTTACTCTTTAGTAACCTTGTGGTTTCCCGTCTGACACTGCCCAATTGCTCCAAATTTCATTTGGCTCATGTAACCATTTAATTTCGCTTGCTTTCTTTTCTTTACAATGTCGGCATATTCCTCATCAAACCATTTCTTGTTTTGCCTCTTTTTTAGCGACCAATGCTTTCTGATGCTGACAATTTAATAGTGTCTCTTATAGCCTCCCATTCCTTATTTATATCAGTTCTTCTTCTTTGTTTGCCACATTGTCATTGGAAGATTTCAGTACTTCAAATCTATTAGCAATTTTATTTTGGTATTCTTGCTGCATTTCATCATTTTTCAAGTTTTTTAAATCAAATTTTTCAGAATCATCTTTAGCGTTTGTTCCTCTCATTAGCGACAGACGTCTGATTTTCACCCTGACCAGGTGATGATCCGAATTTTGCAGTCTGTTCTGCTAACTGATCTAACATCGATGATGCTACTGTGCCAGCGTTTGTCCACTAATATGTGATCTATCTGGTTTCGAGTTTTGCCATCTGGAGACGTCCAGGTGTATTTATGAATATCCTTATGCTGAAATGTTGTGCTCTTAACAATGAGATTCTTTGATGTGGCGAAGGTGACTAATCTAACCCCATTGTCGTTACTATCTTCATGAAGACAGAATTTGCCTATTGTTGGTTTGAATATATCATCCCGCCCCACTTTTGCATTAAAATATCCTAAGACAATTTTCATATGATATCGTGAAAGGCTGTCAAATAAGCATTCTAATTCTTCATAGAACTCATCCTTAATCTTGTCATCTTTATCTTCTGTGGGAGCATGTACGTTTACAATTATAAAATCATGTCGTTTACCCTTTAGAATTATGTATGATATCCTGTGACTGACAAACTTAATATCTCGGATAGCGGACAGGATCCTCCTTCTGACTAAAAAGCCAGTTGCCGTAGTATAATGCAAAGCTTCCTGATTCCTGACTAACTTCTCCTGGCCACCTAACTTCCTGTAAAGCGACTATATTCAAGGGCGATTTATCTAATTCCCGCATTAATATCTCTAGTGCCCCGCTATTGTATAAAGTCCTAACATTCCATGTTCCTAGGAACATGTCCCTTTATTTGAGCCATTGCATGGGTTCCCTGAAGTAGTCCCCGCCCGGAGAACAGAATGGAGGACTATTTGACCTCCGGAAAATTTTACCACAGTTGAACCCATGTCCGCATTTCTTGACGGTTGTATTTTTACGGTGATAGATCGTAAATATACCATGGCGGGTGGCATTACAATATAACCTCAAAATTTACACTTTTATGTTCTTTTGTTAAATTATAATAGTGTATATTAAATACGTAAAAATATTAGTAGTTATACTTTGAAAAGCACATTTTTTCCTAGAATATTATTTCTTTAACTTGTATCCTAATTATAAAATATATTATCTAACGGAGCTACCGGTACAAATACTAATGCTAATTCGTGCTCATACCTGTTTAAATAAAAATGAACAACCACCTACAAATATTAAACAATGATTGTGGAAATAATTAAATACAAACGAAAAATCTTAAAATCTTACCTTTTCGTTGTTCTAATAAATGTCTGATGAGATCAAGGCGAAACCGGACGAAAAATTCATCTTAACTTTCTATATGGTCAGGTCTTGCCCTGATTTTTCTCTGTTTCCGGGTCTTTAGAAAGATCATATAATACTTCATCGTCACTATCGGATTCTAGAAAATAAATTTCTAGACATGTTTCCAGCTGCCATTTTGGGAACTTAACACGAGTATTTCTCAAATATCAGGCTTCGAATGACTGTATAAAGTCTACCGAGTTTACACTCCTGGTAAGGTGTTATACTGTCGTCGTACAACGCAAATTTGGCTGAATACTTGAGGTAGCATTCGGTTCTCCGGGCGGGGACTACTTCAGGGAACCCATGCTAAAGGCTCAAACACAGGGAAATGTTCCTGGGAACATGGAATGTTAGGACTTTATACAATACCGGGGCACTAAAGATATTAACACGGGAATTAGATAAATCGCCCTTGGATTTAGTCGCTTTATAGGAAGTTAGGTGGCCAGGAGAAGGTAGTCAGGAATCAGGAAGCTTTTCATTATACTACGGGGGTGCAGAAAGACCTGCATTTGGAACGGGTTTTTTAGTCAGGAGGAGGATCCTGTCCGCTATCCGAGATATTAAGTTTGTTAGTGATAGGATATCATATATAATTCTAAAGGGTAAACGACATGATTTTATAATTGTAAATGTACATGCCCCCTCAGAAGATAAAGATGACAAGATCAAGGATGAGTTCTATGAAGAATTAGAATGCTTATTTGATAGCCTCTCACGATATCATATGAAAAATGTCTTAGGAGATTTTAATGCAAAAGTGGAGCGGGAAGATATATTCAAACCAACAATAGGCAAATTCTGTCTTCATGAAGAAGGTAACGACAACGGGGTTAGATTAGTCACCTTCGCCACATCAAAGAATCTCATTGTTAAGAGCACAACATTTCAGCATAAGGATATTCATAAATACACCTGGACGTCTCCAGATGGCGAAAATCGGAACCAAATAGCCATGTATTAGTGGACAAACGCTGGCACAGTAGCATTATCGATGTTAGATCAGTTAGAGGGACAGACTGCAATTCGGATCATCAACTGGTCAGGGTGAAAATCAGACAACGGCTATCGCTTTTGACAGGAACAAACGCTAAAGATGATTCTGAAAACCTTGAATTAAAAAGATTGAAAAATGATGAAATGCGGCAAGAATACCAAATCAAAATTGCTAATAGATTTGAAGTACTGGAACCTTCTGATGACAATGTGGCAAACGAAGAAGAAATTGATATAAATAAAGAATGGGAGGCTATAAGGGATACTATTAAATTGTCAGCATCAGAAAGCATTGGTTGTTTAAAAAAGAGGCAAAACAAGAAATAGTTTGATGAGGAATGTGCGGACATTGTAAAGAAAAGAAAGCTAGCAAAAAATGAAATTGTTACATGAGCCAAATGTGGTAAATTTGGAGCAATTAGCTAGTGTCAGATGGGAAACTACGAGGTTACTAACGAGTAAAAAGAGGGAATATCTGAGAGAGAAGATTAATGATCTTGAAATGAATGCCAAAAATAGGAACATTAGAGAATTATATCAGGGAATCAGGAAAGAGAAGAAAGGGTTTCAGGCTAGAGCAAACATAATTAGGAATGGAAATGGGGATATGATTGCAGATTCCAGGAGTATATTAAATAGATGGAAAGGTTACTTTAATCAGCTATTAAATGTACATACAGAACAGGACATTGAGGAGGATAATTTACAGACAACAGAAATGCTAGTCGCAGAACCAAGTGCATTAGACGTTGAAATGGCGATTGAAAAATTGAAGATATATAAAACATCAGGTTCAGATGAGATCCCAGCAGAACTGATAACATCAGAGAGAGAAAAATTGATGAACAAGATATGCTGGTTGCTTAGTTTGATTTGAAAAAAGCTCTTCCAGATGAATGGAAAGAATCAATTATCGTACCAATTTATTAGAAAGGAGATAAAACTGATTGCAACAACTACAGGGGCATCTCATTACTTTCAACTTCGTACAAAATTCTAACAAATATATTAGTAAGCAGACTTACTCCCTATGTTGATGACATTCTAGGAGATCATCAATGTGGATTTAGAAGAAACAGGTCTATAACAGATCAGATTTCTTGCTTAAGAAGATTTTAGAAAAGAAATGGGAGTATAATGGTACTATACATCAACTATATGTAGACTTAAAAAAAGCATACGATTCAATCAAGAGGGAGAAGTTATATAGTAACCTGCTGGAGTTTGGAATTCCTAAAAGGTTAGTTAGACTTATACGAATGTGTCTAAATGGCACACAGTGTAGGGTGCGTGTAGGCAAACAGTTTTCGGACACTTTTGAAATCCAGAATGGGTTGAAGCAAGGAGATGCACTATCTCCTCTACTATTTAATTTTGTACTAGAGCATGCCATCAAATCTTTAGAGAATGAGGAAGGCTTAGAACTCAATGTTATTAATAAGCTGTTAGTTTATGCTGATGATGTAGTACTATTGGCCGATAGCGAGGAGATACTAAAGGACAACACGCACACACTATTGAGTAACACTAAGAAATTAGGACTGGAAGTAAAAATCAATAAAACTAAATATATGGTCTCACTTAGAAATACATTATATAATGGAAGTGGACAGCTAATGACGAATGAGGGAAATTTTGAGGAAGTGGCTGAATTCAAATACCTAGGAACAATAATCACAAGTAGGAATGAGATGCACAAAGAAATTAAACATAGGCTCAATTCTTGAAATGCGTACTATTACGCATTGCAGGGACTCTTGATGTCCCAACTCCTTAAAAAAAAAACGTTAAACTGAAAATATATAAAACTATTATTCTACCAGTTATATTATATGGGTGCGAAACGTGGACTCTTACTTTAAGGGAGGAAAGGAGATTAAAATTATTTGAGAATAATGTACTTAGGAAAATTTTTGGACCAAAGAGAGATGAACGAACAGGTGAATGGAGAGGACTTACATAACAATCAACTACATGGTATATATAGGAAGCCACATATAATAAGAACAGTTAAATCTCGTAGACTGCGATGGGCAGGACATGTTGCAGGTATGGGGAATGAAAGGCTTACATAGATGCTTCTTGTAGGAAAACCAGAGGGAAGGCGCCCAGTTGGTAGACCAAGAATGAGGTGGGAGAAAAACATTCACTATGATTTGAGGGAAGTAGATTATACAGGGATTGATTGGAAAGCATTATCTCAGAATAGGGATGTATGGAGAGCTTATGTCCGCGCGGCCATGAACCTACGGGTTCGATAGTGCAAGTGAGTAAGTAAGTAAGCAAGCAAGCGTGTTTTCCGAACTTATAAGGCAGTAATAACATCAGCAACAACGATATCAGCAGTAATAATAGGAGCAGTAACAACAACAGCAGCATCGACATTGGCAGCGATTGCGACTCCTAGTGCGACTGTGACTGTAACTGTGACTGTGGCAATGAGAATAGCAATAATAATAATAATAAGAAGAAGAACAACAATAATAATGACAATAACAACGACATCGACAACTACGATAATGATGGTACCGATAATGATAGTAACGATAATATCAACAAAAACAATAACAATAATAAGGATAATTTTAATAACAGTAGCTATAATAATAATAATAGTAATAATAATAATAATGATAATAATAATAACAATCAAACAATAATAATAATAATAATAATAAATACTATTTGAGTGTCCAGTTCTTCGGAGGAGAATACTATTAGGAAAATATCATAGACTATGTTCTCGATTTAGAATTTATTATTTTTAAAATCTTGTCACATTTGAAATAAAGATGATACCCACATCTTCACGAAATTAATTTCCATAATGTCTACCAAGAAATGTTTGCTCTCAAGGGATCAAAATAATGTCACTACGCACTTAACAATAAATCAGGGAAAAAAGTTGACATACCCTGGCACTTTGTATTCATGTGTAATTTCTTAGTTATGGTTCGTTTCAAGTTTAAAATACGTTGGCATGATTTTCAGAAGAATGATTATGTATCAGGTGCTATGAAATATTTTTATTTGTTGGCGAGATGAGATTGAAAAAGGAAGAAACAGATACAATAGAATAGGAAATAAAGTAAGTTTTGCTAGTATAGTGAGAAAAATACAATATTATGAAAATAGTGCAAATTATGTTTAAACAACGATAAATTTAGAAATTGTAATAATAATAATAATAATAATAATAATAATAATAATAATAATAATAATAATAATAATAATAATAATAATAATAATAATAATAATAACAACAACAACAATCCTTGATACTCTTTGAATAATAATAATAATAATGATAATAATAACATTAATAATAAATTTTACCTCGACGATTAATTCGAGCGCTCCACTTAGCGGGGCCATTTGAGAGAGCAATAATTAAGGGTTCCTTCTTCTGTTCTGGGTTTATAGGTTAAGAAGGGGTGTTTGGGCGCCAGGAGTATCGAAATGAATTCTCCATGTATGAGAACTTGGATTGCTCAGATTGGAAATTGGTAGAGTTGAGGTTATTTTCTACAGGGATGACAAGGAGCTGGCAGGCGTAAGACTACGCTAGATGAATTTTAATGAATAGGCTTTATTAATCGAAGTGGACACTGGATACACGTATAATTCCAGACACACTTAGGGCCGGTTTCACCAACACAGGTAACCGTGTTACCGGTGAATTAAACGGAGCGTTTCCCAGCTTCACTACAATTTGCGTTTCACCAACAACAGTAACTTTTCACCGGGAGTTATTTCGTCGTATTTCGTTAGTAAACCGTAACCGCACGAATTTGGTCGGTAGAATCGGAGGGTGATATATAACGGAGGGTGATTCCTATATTAAAATGGCGTGTGAAAGACTGGACATTTTAAATAAAACATTGAACGTGAATATGGTTTTAATTATTATTTTGAAGGCCAATTGAATTGAAAAATACTCTAGTTGGGTAGAAGAACTGTGTGAATAGTTTGAAAATTACGATTACAGTGATATCGCAGACTTTCGAAGATACTAGGCCTGTCTACCTGATAGGCTACTGCACATTTGGATCATCGGAGAGGTAAGTTAATTTTATTATTGAAACTGACTTTATTGATGTATAATACCAGTACTTTACACAATGAATTACTAATTTTATTCACTCATGCTTATATATTTAAAACCAAGTTAGTATCGGTACAAAATAATGTGAGGTTATGTTTATTATTTGACTATTTTTAACAATATATTTAATTACTGATTACAGAATATATTTTAGAAAGTATTTGAGTTTTATTTGATATTCATAATATTTTGACTTCTTAAATACAGTCGGCCTATTTTTGTTAAAATGGTTAGCAAATAATATAAATCTAGTATGAATACTGTCCTATTATATAAAACAAGTCAGGCATAAATACAAGTAAGTTTAATTCGTTAATGAAAATTATTTTATTCATGTATAATACCAGTACTTTACGCGATGAATTACTAATTTTATTCACTCATGAATACATATTTAAAAGCAAGTTAGTATCATTACAAAATAATGTGAGGTTATGTTTATTATTTATGGACTATTTTTGAACTATATATTTAATTACCAATTACAGAATATATTTTATAAAATATTTGGTTTTATTTGACATTCTTAATATTTTGGGATATTAAATACAGTAGGCCTATTTTTGTTGAAATTGTTAGCAAGTACCGTAATTTAAATCTAGTATGTATATACCTACAATATAGAACAAGTAATGAGATCCTAGGTCTAAATACAAATATTTCTAGGGATAATTTCCAAAAATGTGTTAATCTTAAATGCCTTGTAGATAATCAGTACCGGTAATATATCTGACATCCAAGACAATTTTCCTGTTATTTAACGTTAGAGCAGTGGGGAATTATGCTAAAATTGTTTAGTGGCCTAACATATATTGTCATTAATTATAAGATCAAGTATTTCTCTGAAAACATGTTCCAGAACAGAACAGTCATTATATGTAATGCAGCAGTTTCTCTATTATTTGATTTTATTATTCTAATTCTGTGATACTACTTTTCTTTAAATAATATGTTTTGACGAGTCTTAATATTGTAGACTAAACACCTGTAGCACTAAAAATAATTCATGAAGTAACTGCAGATCAATGATAACATTTGATATATCAGCATGTGCAAATCTATGATACACAGAAGTTACAAATTGTAAGAAATGCAAGTTACTAAGCATACAGGGAAAAACTGCACTTAAAACTAGCATCAAATATTTTCAAAGTCCTATAGAATAACAGTGCGCATGCACCAGAGTTTGTAGAGCCCACCGATAAACCCACAATCGAACCACATATTGATTATCATCCTGGATTACTATCCGTCGCTATGAAATTTAAATGACCAATATTTGCAATAAGTCCCCAAATCTATGTTATAAAGATATATTAATAATATTAAATTTACCAAACTTTATTAAAAATGGGTGTGCACTTACTTATCGCTCCCTAACGCTGATCCAACCAGCGATAACCCAAAACAGTGATAGAAAAATCATAGACTAAGTAATATACTCTGTGGAGAAAATAGCAGTTAGCATCACAATATTGTCTAACAGTGTCATAATATTGTGATTTGCATATTTAAATAAATACTTCAAAACTGTCTAATAATGATATAAAATTGTTTGAAAAAGTTAAAAATATTAAATAATGTTAGTAAATACAAAAGAAGAGCTATAGTTTACAATAATATAACTGAAAAATCAAGAGCTAGTAAAAGTGCAGTTGAGCCAGCATACAGTAATCCTTATGTATTATACACCAGTGGTATACTATGTTGATTGTGAAATCTATAATTTTAATTATTGATAAAATAACTTCAGCTAGTTATGAATAATTCACTTGTACTGCTATATGCGTGTATTATGTGAGTTGATCTGTACAACACAATAAGTTTATATTACATACTGCTTTTTTTTTTTTTAGAAATCAAGCCATTTCTCCAATAAATCAGCTGCTCCTGGCTTTGGACAATGATTAGATAAGGGTTCATCATTCAGGAGGGGTCAGGAGATCAACAGTCCTAAGATATTGTCTGCCGAGTCAGTTGTGCCATTGCAAGTTCTCGACTTCAAGCTACATCCCTAAAGACCGGAAGTTCAATGGATTACACAAACAAAGAATAAAGACCTGGTGATGGTGTTGCAGAATAGTTCAAGTAACTTGAAATACTACTTCTCTTTAAAAGTGAAGGCTATTTGTAAATCAAATATGACATTTTGTGACATCATTGCTAGGTGAAGAACAATTTATGGCAAATTATAACATTTGCAACTATTAAGTCTAACAGTTATAAATATTTATACACATCAGTCTTAAACTTAGAACAGCTTAAAAAAATAACTCACCCTAGCTTACATTTCTCATATTGTAAAATGTAACGTTGTTAGTTACGTCATATAACTTTGTTATAATTTATCTATAAATTATTATTTTTATAATTGGGTTTGGAGAGATGGATTTCAAGGGACATATATGTTGAAACAGATGTCCATGTTAATGTATTTCTGTCTTCTTTGTACACACTTGCAGATAACATGTACAATGAATCTTAAATCAGAATGTTGAAGGTTATTGAGAAGCTCTTCAGTTCTAGGAAGTGATGTAGGAATTAATTTAAAACTGATTAATGAATTTCATATCATGGGCTACTGATGTTTTACACAATATTTTAAGATATGCAGGTGAGCAAGTACTTCAGGACGTTCTTAATCTCCAATTTAGTTGCATTATTTGAGAAAGAAAAATATAATTTTAACCGAGACAACAATGGTGTAAAGTGAAGGCT